>PKSG01000383.1:0-17889 GCA_002916505.1 Tolypocladium paradoxum | reverse complement strand
CCCCCCCAAATGCATTCCACCTCTCATTCACTCCAGTCTCCGCCAACAGCAACCCGCTCTGTCCGTCCGTCTCTTGTCGTGTCTGAAGCCTCCAGTACTGCGTCAGAGCGGCAGGGCAGATCAGCCGCGAAAAGGCCGGTTGAGCTTCGACATGGCCTGCCCGAAAAGCAATTGCCATCGGCACTCGTCGCAATCGCTGTGTCATGCTTCCATAAAGCAACACCCAGTCGGTACCCCCACCGACAGATCCAGGGCCTGTATCGTAGCATCTCGTACACTCTGTTGGCGCCGTACTCGTATCATACTCGTACTGGGGCATGCTGGTATATGGAGCACGGACCACGGATACAGCCTAGAGCATCGCGGGCCATTACCACAACGATGGTAACAGTAGCATGGCCAGCAGCAGGGAACCCTCGCTTCAAGACGTCTCCCCTCGTCGTTGGATTGCGGTACGGCTGGTAACCGACTGTCCCCCGTAGCACACAGGTACAGACCCAGGTTGATCAGGTCTCTTTTGCCGTCGAGCGAGCAGTCAGGATCGGCGCCGCCTTCAGCTTCCGGGGGTCCGGAGAAGCAGACCAGGACGCACCGCACAAACCGCCGGTGGCTGGACCCCCATGTGGCGGCCCGCCAGCTTGCAGGTCTCCCGGCGCGAACCTGCGTCCATGCCTACTGGTGCCGCATCCCCCACAGCCAGATGTGACGCTCCAACGGGCCTACGACGGACCACAGGGCCATGATACTCCACCCTCCAGGAACAAGCTTTTTCCAGCCGTGTACGACTTGTGAGCGCACGAGTAGATGCATGGCGGGCAGATCAAGACGCTCTCGGGCCGCGAACGACAGGCCAGATTGGCCACGAGGCAATCGTGCCATCCCGTTCTGCGACCTCGACGCCTGGGTGCTAAAACTTGACGCCGCCATCTTGTAGTGAGATTTGCTGGCAAATGGGCTTTGGGGAGGGCTGGGAGACGGGTCCACAGGGTCCAAGGACCAGCTAACAAGGTAGGCTGAGTGGGCCGCTTGGACGCTGTCTGTTGTTGAATGTCATCGTGGTGGCCTCGGGTTGGCATCTTGTTTCGATTTGTTGGTTGCTTTGTTCGACGCTGGCCTCGCCCGCAGGTTGTCGTGTCCTCCGTGCGAGGTCGGTGGACTCGTGGCTGCCATAATACCCACCATGGGTCGTCAACCAGTCGGTGACAAACTCCCGCGTTGGCCCAATGGGCTGAAGAGCGCTAATCTGTGAGCACTGAGCCATCACATCATGGTGTGCCCTCATTCGCGATGTTGGAGTGGCCTGGGCATCGTCGCTAGCGCCTCCTCGGAGATCAGTTCATGGGAATGATCTATTGAAAGTTAGCGAAGCCCTTCCTATGACGAAGCCACGAGGCGCGTGCTTGTGCGTACGTCCGTACATACTCGTTAGATGTGCTTGAGGTGGTGCGCTGGCGGACGAATGAAGCACGATCGTGGGGCTCCCAGGCTGCAGGGTCCCGACGAGCGATGTCCTTCCCATCAGGCTGGGATGTACTTTCCATCTTGGCAGCTTCCCATTCTATGCCTTGAGGCCTGAGGCCGCCGTGTGTGTACTTTGTACATGCATCTTTTTCTGTTCCTTCTCGTACACTCAGCAGGCACCGCAAAAAGCTACGATCCATCATCCATCCTTGTGGGCTTGGCCATGCAGGGACAGGCAGGCGGCTACGGAGTACCCATCGATCCGCTTTCAAACAGCGCTTCATCGACTCGTCCCAACAAAGTCCGCCACACACACCGAGTCTCAATCATTCAACGTTAATCCATGCGCCTTTCCTGGGCTAAATAAAGCCAAAATCCTCCGACCCGACCGCCCGCGAGACCTATCATTCGCCTAAGGCTAGGGCTCCGACGACTCCTAAGCTCCTAGCCAGATTCCACCAAGCAGGCCCCCGGCATCCATCCAGCATCCGTCCCAGGCCCGTTCAACGAAGCCTATTGCGTGAATTGAGCAGGGATAGTGCCTTGCCCTTCCGCTATTCCCCGGCAGAACGGCAGAACTCCCCGGTATGAGATGAGGTGGAGCAACTGGATCTTCCTCCTGGAGTCGAGGTCAAGCGACTCAAGCCTCTCGACCTCGAGGACAGCAGCAGTGAGTCGGTCAACTGAGTACGAGTAAGTGTGGCCGTGTCGCAGGTCGCTGGGGGCAGGGGTCAATCTGGCTGTCGTTGGGCCTCGTACGAGTACGAGTACGAAGTATGGTGAGGCTTCGACTTGAGGCTTCAGGTTCCTGGTCAGTACGCCTTCGTGTGTGGCGCAGGACTCCGACCCGTCTAGGTTGCGGTGCTTGCAACCAGATGCCCGCCTCATTTGCGGGGACTCATGAGCATCCATTGGGATACAACACCACTGGAGGTTCTGGACGGTACGACCCCGACGGTTGTTGCGCACAGCATAGCCAGCAAACCCGTTTCGACGTCGTTCATCATCTGGCATGTCTCGTCGTGGAGCTTGGCTCTCGGCACATGAGCTGAGGTCGGTACGGACTACACTGGAAGCAGAATACGGCGACGCCGACGACGTGGCTCAAAGGGGCGTTGATGCCAAATTCGACTTGCACTAGCTCGCCATGTCGATAATTCGCTTACCTCTGACGATCGATTGGGTGCTCGCTTTCAATCGACAGCCCCTGTAAGATTCGCGTGTCCACGTTTTGTGCCAACGTTGCAGAAAATGTCGGCGAGTTTGGCCATTGCCCTTGGGCAGAGATTTCGTTCCCGCTTGCTGGAGTCAACCATGGAGCCAGGCCGTATCGCCAAACCGCACGCAATCCATAATCATGGATGCCAACAGAATCGGCCAGTCGACGTTGGTTGATGCCGTCCTTTCGGCGACATTTGGTCTCGCGCATGCCAGTTTTGATGAACGGGAATGTGCATAACGAGGTCCAGGGTAGCCATGTAAGATGTTGCAGCTCGGCAATGCCTTACATTGAAATCTGGCAGATTCCGCCATGCTGCAGAGTCGGAGGTTTCAAGTTCCCCGAAGCGCCACTGCCGGTGAGCGCCATGATGCTTGGCAGCTAGGCCAAAGACTACGGAGTAGGGATTGATGGATGCACTTCTGCGGAGCGCATGTCTGGTGGTACGTGCCACCCGTGAGACGGCCGGGGACGGACCACGAACCTTCAGCTCGCATGGCTCGGCAAAAGCTGCCGCGTTGGTCGTCCTGGATAAGCGTTTTGATAGATGCCGACAATGCTCAGAGCGCCAGGTTCCCACGAGTTTGACGGAATACCTCGCTGCCGAAGCCCTTGCGCTGAGATGGCCATCAACCACCACTACCTACGGACATGTCGTCGAGCATGCGGAAGCACTGCCAAACACAACAGCTTCCTGGATACGAGTCTCGGCAGTCCAGAGCACTTTGTCCAGTGTCGCAAAGGCCGCAAAGCACCACCCCCCCTCCAGATGACACCTTTCACCTGCCGTGGCAACGGTTATTGCACAGTATGACTGGTCTCTCGGTCTAATTCCGTGGCAAGGCTGTCCAAAGACAGCATGCCGTGAGTGCCAATAGCCAGGGTCCCAATAACCGGGGTGCCCATGCGACTGGGCTTACAAGTAAATGTCACATTTTTTCATCCGCAACCAAATGGCCAAACTGTCAGGACATGGGGCGCTTAGACAACGACATGGACAGGCCATGGACGAAGTCGGTCCCAGGGCTAGCAGGTTCGGAAGGAATCGTGGAAGCGCAGCGTCTCCTCGTACGGAGGATTGGAGAATTATCGGCGTTTAAGAGGTGCGGAAGGGGGCCTGCACGGCGTCGTTCACGGCCGGGGAGAGGAACGAACGGGGCGCATCGTGACGCGTGCTGCCCGCCCTGCCCAACGTCAACTGGGCAAGTCTGGCACATGGCACTGGGTTGACCGTTGCCTTCCCACACGACACGCTTCCATCGAGTCACCCGCATTGTGCAGCCAGACAAGGGATGAACCTTGGCGCTGGATACCTGCCCCCTGTCCTCCGCTAAACGGACATGACGGGTGTGTGTGTGTGGTGGGTGGTGTGCCTCTCTAGCCGCCAGCCATGACGGAGCGCCTGCTTTCCAAACGACTTGACCAACAGGATCTGCTCCGGAACGCAATCAACATGAGATGCCGGGTACGAGTACTCGTACAGGGCGGCCCCCTCGCCGCGATTCTGGCCGTGGCGCCGAATCGCAGTTTGTGGTCAATAGCCTGAAGCAAGCCCCGGCCTCACTCATGACGCGGATGCCAAACCTGCAATTTGCCACATTGGGTAGGTGAGGCGGATAGGTAATGCTGGGGACGACAGAGCCCTCGGGCAGACATGGATCAGGGCGGCATCCGTGCTCTCTTCCGATGGATGGCCACAGAACTATTGGTGAGCTAAATTTCCGGGCAAGCATGGGTTGCACAGAGTGACATGCCATGGCGGCGTCAAACAACGGGCTAGGTGAGGGAGGGCACGACTCACGAGTACGAGTACGAGTACTCGTAGGTAGGTTGGATGTCAAAGGACGGGTCCAGCTGCCAACGTTGACGCTGCAGCCTTCACTGGCGCCTGCGACTCGACCAACACCAGAGATCGACTGTTGGTCTCTCCGATCGAGCGGCCCAACCCGCAACAAAATTGTTCTGCTCAGGCCTCGAGCATCGGTGCCCCGAATTGCCTCAGATGCTTCCAAGGCTCAAGCTCACCAAGGCGCCAATTCTGGACGGAGAACCCGACGAAGCGGTTTGTGCCAATTGGGCCTGTGGCGGCGACTACCTATCCATGTCCTGGATGTGCAGAGCTGTAATATGTGACAGCCCGAGGCTGATCCAACCAGGCCTGAGGTTTTTACGACGAGAATGTTAGCCCGCCAAGGATGCCTGCCTACTTGGACCATTTTCGCGCATTCCCTCCCTCCCTTCCAGTCCAACGCGCCTCCGCACGACATCACAGCCAAGGTCCTCGACTGCCTCGCAGGTGAGCAGACGAGGTACGAAGTACGACGCCCTGTACGGTGCCGTGCAAGCACCATGCACTCACGGGGGGCTCCTTGTCACAACATGCGTTGCGTTGTGTCCCACCGATGCGGAGATTTTCTGTCCAGCCGTCTTGGTCCGTCTCGTTTCGCTCGTCACACCTGCTGCGAGGTGTGTCACACAGTCGACACAAGATGCCACTGGCCAATGGTCGATTTCCACCAGTCGAAATCCGATAATCTCTCCGGGGTAACGCACTTGTCGCATCAGGCGATCTCAGAATCGACAGCCGCGAACGAGGGCTTTCCCCGTAATTTGGTCAGGAGGCTTGGGACCTCCGTCGTCATGCGCCAGCAGCGCCTGTGGCTGGGAGTCCCAGGGAGCCGGAACCGCAACCGGAACATGGAGGGCTCGTGCCAAGACCGCCGCAACTCCCTCCTACGACAGAGAGACATCTCGCTGCCGACACGCGGGCTGCTAGGACAAATAAGCGCAAGAGAGAGAGTTGAACGCTTGAGTCTACGAGCAGAGTGGGTGGCCTAGGCGTCCGACCCCCTGGTCCATATTGAACCAAGTGCTATAGCCATGCACGACGGCGGCGTCTAACTAATCGACCCCCTTGTTGGGCATCACTCGGGCACTCGTTTACAAGCACGGTACTCGTACTTGTCCTCGACCAACCCGTTTTGAGATATCTCTCTCGCTCAGAGTCGCTCTTCACCGCGATGGCCCGTGGGCAGTCAGCCAACCCCGGCATGGACGTGGCCAGGGCAACCTTGCATTCCCCAGCTGTCAAACGCTGTCGCCCACAGCCAACACCCCCTCGCGTCTCCCGTCCAGGGTTTATCTCCGCCCCTGGCCTGCCTGTACCAGCACGCCGGCTGTTTCGAAAGAGGACACAACCACTCGTCGTCGTCATGCCCTTCCTCAATCAACCCGGAGCTAGCTAATTAGGATGCGCCCGTCAACCAATTTGCGGCCCGGGGCGGCGGTGGTTCGTTCGAGAGGATCTACACGACGTCTCGATGGCGTGATGCTCTGCCAACCCGCGAGTGTCGGTGAAGGGAAGGCCCCCCGATGTCCTCGGTGGTTTCTGCTAGAAACGTGCCACTCAGCATGACGCAGCCACCTGCGATGGCACCGTAATTACCTGTGCTCGTGCTCCCTACGGATACCTGGCAAGCCCATGCAGCGTGTCGGCACGGCACTCGGCGGTTGAGTCTCCATCGACTGAAGACGAGCACATACATTCCTAGGTGGCTTGGACGAGCCACGACGAGGATGAGGATGATGGCGAGCACTCCCTCCCACCTCAAAGCCACTTCCTCCTCGTCGTATTCCCTGCTTTTTTCTCTCTCCAAAGACCGTGCACCAGTTGGTCTCTCGTCGGGCCGTTGTGCCAAATTCATCCGAGCGTTGACCTGCTGCTTCTCCCCCACTCCATCCATGGATTCGCAGCCCTTGCGAACCTCCCCGTCTGGATGGCACATTGGCAGCCGCCGTGCAGGGATCAACAACAGTGCACACGGACACGACACGACACGACACGCGGACGCCCTTGGCAAGCTGAGCTACGACAACACAAAACGGTCTTGCAGGTTCTCGTAGGCGCACTGCCTGACTGTCCGAAAGTTAAAACGTGGTTCCTGGTGCCATGGCTGGCGCCCGCCTGCACGGTGTGAAACAAACCCAAAGTTTAAAAACCCATCAAAAACAAAGCTGCTACGAAGTAAAACATGCCATGCCAGTAAAACGGCATAAGCCATAATGCCTGCAGCATGCCCTCCCTCCTCCCACGGCCCCCAGTATGTAGGTAGTATGAGGTATGTGTCGTATGTATGCAGCCTCCCGTGAGACATATGTTACACCATCTGAGCCCACCGTCCGTCTCAGTTGCACAAAAGCCGCTGCCGCGCTCGCTAATCGCCGAGTCAACCCGTCTCGCCTGCGTGCATGATGCTCCCTGTCCTGGGAGCCAACAGCACATCCGCCGCCGCGCCACCGCCGCCGTCCGCTGAGACCTTGACTACTCGTACGAATAACGCTCCGCCAGCACTCCAGCCACACAGCGCAGCCATGTACATAGGTGAGGCGCGCATGGCCGCAACTCGCTTCATCTGGTGTCTGATGCTGTGTAAGCCTCGCACGACGCCTGATGCGCAGATTTGCCGACATGTATACCAGCCGCAGAGGCGCGTCATGCATGTGAGACGTCTGCTTGTGCCGCAATAAGATGTGTGAGGAGCACCAGGACGTAACTGTCGGCCCAGTGTCCCCGTGAGCAAGTCTCACTGCGATGCACCGGGCGTAGAGTGTCGTCAGGTTTCAACCCTGAATCTGCAGCGTGATGGAGCTGAAATAACCTCCTTGCTCATGTACGGTCAGGCGGTGGCATCGTGCGAGGGGAGGACGGCTACGCGGTTGGTCTCTGGCACTTTGAATCAGAGTCGGCTCTCGATGCCAGCGTAGTTGCTGTCAGCGGCCCAGTGCGAGTCTGGCCAAACCAACCGGATCGCTTCCCAAATATGGCTATTAAAGCGCACACGTCAGTTACACGGAGAGTCGCCTGAAGGGGACGGCCGGTGCCATGCTGTTACACGGCTAGGGCGTGAAATGTGCCAGCCCAACGGCGCGGGAGCGATTCTTACCTGACGTGGACAATGTGCAGCCCCTTCTTGACCTCTTGTGGCAGATCCCTCACATCCTTACGATTCTGCGCTGGCAGCAACACCGTTTTGACACCCGCGCGGAGTGCGCCGATGAGTTTCTCCTTGATACCCCCGACGGCGGTGACTCGCCCACGGAGTGATATCTCGCCCTGTTTCACACGTCAGGTCAGCTGCGGTGTCTCGCGGAGGGAGGGACTCGATGAAATCGGGCTGCAGAGGGGCTTACGGTCATGGCCATTGTCGGCGGCACCGGCTTGCCGGAAAACAGAGAAATCAGGGCAATGGCCTGGCCGATACCACTGCTCGGGCCGTCCTTGGGGATCGCCCCCGAGGGGCAGTGGACGTGGATGCTTCGATCCTTCATGATGTCGGTTGTCGGCTCGGGGGTCAGGCCCAGCTCGACCGCGTGCGCCTTGACCCACGTCAGGGCAACCTCGACGCTCTCCTTGAGCACATCACCCAGCTTGCCGGTAAGCTGCACTCTGCCGTTGCCGGGCATATCCGCGACTTCGATGAAGAGTATGCTTCCGTTGCCACCCGAGCTGTACGCCACGAGACCTGTCACGATACCCGGGCGGCTCGTCTTCTCGGCAATTTCCTCCTCAAACTTCTCGATGCCCAGGATAGTCTCGACATCGTCGACCGTGAGCTGCGAGCGGTACACGTCCAGGCGGCCGCCGTCCCTGGCCTCGGCGAACTCGACAGCCTTGGCACGACATACGGAACCAATCTCACGTTCCAGGTTGCGAACCCCTGACTCACGAGTGTACGACTCGATGATCTTGGACACGACATCCTGGTTGAAGGCCACCTGATCTTCGGCTAATCCGTTGACGCGGATCTGCTTTGGGACCAGGTGCTGCATGGCAATGTGGCGCTTCTCGAGCGTCGTGTAGCCCGGGAGATAGATCATCTCCATGCGGTCCAACAGGGGCGCTGGGATGGTGTCCAGGCTATTGGCAGTTGCGATGAAGAGAATCTTGGAGAGGTCGATGGGCATCCCCACGTAGTGGTCCTGGAAGGTGTGGTTCTGCTCCGGATCCAGCACCTCGAGCATGGCCGCAGAGGGATCGCCGTGTACGCTCGCGGCGCCGATTTTGTCAATCTCGTCCAAGAGGAAGACGGGGTTCGCCACGCCGACCTTTCGCAAGCCCTGAACGACCAGGCCGGGCATGGCGGCGACGTACGTTCTCCGGTGGCCACGAATCTCCGCCTCGTCTCTGACGCCGCCCAGTGAGATGCGGTGGAACTTGCGGCCCAGCGCAGTGGCAACTGACTTGGCGAGGCTCGTCTTGCCAACGCCGGGCGGCCCGACGAGAAGCATGATGGGCGACTTGTCGACCATCTTCTGCGATTTGAGAATCTGCAGCTTCGCCCCATGCGCGTCTGGTCCGACAGGCGTGTTGGCTACTGGGTCGGGGCACTCGGGAGAGTTTTTGTCAGGCTCGGATGCGTTTGCCTCGGCCTCGGCCTCGGCCTCGACTTTCCGGATCTTCTCATCGACTTCATCGTTTAGGGACTGTTTGAGTCTCAGGACCGCCAGATACTCAATGAGCCTCTTCTTGACCTTGTCCAAACCATAGTGGTCGTCGTCAAGCTGCTTGCGAGCCTTGTTCAAAGTTTCAGGGCCCAACCGGTCATCCGTCACGGCCGCCCAGGGAATCTCGGACAAGGTCTCGAGCCAGTTCCTGGTGACCTGGTACTCCTGGTTCATTGGCATCATCTTTTGCAGCCGTCGCAGCTCCCTGTCCACGGTCTTGGCAACGTCGGGTGGCAGCTTCGCGGCATGCAGCTTTCTCTTGAGGTCATCCAGCTCGTTGGCTTCCTGGTCGTCATTCTGATCGTTGCCAGATGGCATCTGCCCCGAGGCAGGCACGAAGCTCATGCCAGGCACCTGCATGATGGAGTTCTTCTTGGACTGGTTGTCATTGAGACGATCAAGTATCTGGACCGGAACCGTGGTGAAGGTGGTGATTTTGAAGTTGTTCTTGATGCCTCCGACCTGTCGTTCCAGCAGCTCAATCACCTTTGTGATTCTGACCTTGACGTCGAGGGCGGCCAAGACTCCGAGCTTCTCTTCGTGGGATGTTTCGACCAGGTTTGCCATGAAATCGGCCAGCAATCCGGCCTCGTTGATCTCCCTCCTCATGATGAGCATTTCCAGTCGTTTCGTCAGACCCTGGGAGAGCACAGGGCCGCCTTTGGTGCGCGGCAGCAGCGATGAGATTCTCAGAATGGTGACGAGTTCACGCGACCGTAGTTTAAGCAGGCCAAAGAGGTCCTGCAGCTGCTTGTCGGTAATGTCAACTGCAAAGCGAGGTCAGTACTAGGTGCCGCTGCAAGGGAGTGTGTTGCTGCGACGTACTGGAATCATTAAAGTATGTAACTTTGGCCTCGAAGAAAGGGCGTTCGCGCGATATGTGGTCGACCCTGACCCGGGCCGTGCCCTCAACCCGCAGGGCAAACTCGCCTCCGCCGCGGCCATCGATGCCGACGACCTTGGCCGCTACGCCAAAGCCGAAGAGATCATCCCCGCTGGCAGTGCCCGGGTTGACCTCGTCCACCTGGGAGCCGTCGATCTCTTCTCCACTATTGATGAGCAGCTGGCCGGTCGGGCCGACGAGGGGCGACGATACGGGCACGCATGCGATGGGGACGCTGTCGATGCGGCTGTCGGGACCCTGGGCGGCGGCTCGTTCGTAGACGTGGGCGAGGAGGGCCGGGATGTCGGGGCGGCTGGAGCTGACGGAGATGCGCTGGAGGAGACCCGGGAGGAGGAGGGTTCCTCTCGCAAGGGGGATCAATGGCAGACTCGCAGATTGTGACCTGCCCATGGCGGTGCGCAGTGGGCGAGGGGAGCTCGGGGCGGTGGATGGATGGTGGCTGCAGCGGAAAGGAGGCGACGACGCGTAGCTTTCAGCAGCTAGCTACACGGCAGAGGAGCGCACATGCAGAGTGCGCAGATGGGAGGTATGTAGTGCGTACGGAGCGTGATAGCTGAGATTGCTTGACTGGTGGTGGATGGACGAGGTTGGAGGAGAAAAGACGCAGCGGTGGTCGGTTGATCAAAGGCTGCCCGGGGCAAGCTCGGGCTCGGGGTCCGCAACGCACCGGTCCAGGACTGTGCTGGGCTCTGCCGAGGCTAATCGTGCAGTCTTCAGTGGGTCGCTAATACAGCACGTCCTCCGTCCTAGGCCGGGTAGCACATGCACTCAAATCTACGCATGCAGTTCCCCGTTGGCCTTTGGCGGACTTCTACTAGTCGCAGGCAACATGTACGTTGCCAATGCAGCCTGACACAACGTGGATTTCCCTGCTCTTCTTCTCCCGGCCATGGAGCGGTTGTACAAGCCAGGGCGACTCTCAGATTCCAAGGTGATGGTAAGGTGACAGGGTGATGACTCAGCAGCGATAGCGGCTGCGGCCCATAAGCGCGGGGGCAATCAATTAAGGCCCAGGCGCGCCTCGACGCGTCTTCCGCCATCCTGCATCGTGAATTCCGCGGACGACCACACCTCGCAAGCCACAATGTGTACGAAAACGGCCCTCCCCATGCTCACTACGCGTGTGTGCTGACCTTTTACGCCGTGCAGCAGCTTACGCCGGATACACCAAGACGGCCTTCGGCGCGCAGGGCGGCGAGGACTCTGGCGGCTTCTTCGCCGGCGGTTCACAGCAGGGCAGCCAAGGCGGAGGTGGCAAGGTGCGTTGAGCTTCCTCCATGCACCGCCAGGCGCTCACGGGATGGCATCTCGCTGACTCGCCACCCCCTAGTCGTACCAAGATGAATCGCTGCGGCCCGTCACGATAAAGCAGATCCTCGAGGCCGAGGAGGCCTTCTCCGGCGCAGACTTCAAGATCGACGGCTCGACCGTCACGCAAATCACCTTTGTCGGCCAGGTCCGCAGCATCAACCCCCAGCCCACAAACGTCACCTTCAAAATCGACGACGGCACCGGCCAGATCGAGGTCAAGAAGTGGATCGACGCCGACAAGCAGGACGATGCCGACCCGGGCTTCGAGCTGGACTCGCACGTCCGCGTCTGGGGCCGCCTCAAGTCCTTCTCCAACAAGCGCCACGTCGGCGCGCACGTCATCCGGCCCGTCGCCGACTTCAACGAGGTCAACTACCACCTGCTCGAGGCGACGTGCGTCCACCTCTTCTTCACGCGCGGACCCCCCGGCGGCCAGAACGGTGCCGCTGCCAACGGGGATAGCATGTTCGTTGATGGCGGCGGCGGCGGCGGCGGCGGCGGCTACGGCAACGAGATGGGCGGTGGCAACGCGGGCCAGGTGCCCAGCAAGCTCTCGACCTGCTCCGCGCCGGCCAAGAAGATGTACAACTTCATGAACAACACGCCGGGCGGCAACGAGGGTATCCACCTCAATGTCATTACCGGCTCGACGGGCATGCCGTTGCGGGATGTGCTGACGGGGGCGGACGAGCTGCTGGGCCAGGGCTTGATTTACACGACGGTCGATGACGAGACGTGGGCGATCCTGGAATACTAAGCGGGGCGGTCTGCCAGATGTGGCATCAGCGGCTGTGAGGGCACGCCGCACGCTGAATGAACGCCATGGATGAAAAACGGGTGCTCTTGCGGCATGTAGGAGGCTCGGCCCGGTCATGATGAAATGTCACATTTTTCTTTGCTGTCAAGTCTGAACGCATTGAAGCACTTCGGTACGGGAATCACAAAAGCATTGGCGCAATATCCCATCGACACAATCTGTATCCTGCCCAAGCCATGCCATCCCCCCATGCTGACGCCAACCCCATCAGCAAGAATCCATCACGCCTTGACGCCGTCCTCGTTGGACGACTGCGTCACAGAGGCCTGGAGCCGGCTGGGCTGCGGCTCGCGGACCATGCAGTACAGGAAGACGGGTGCCGGCCCGCGCGTGAGCTTGATCTCGCCCTTGACCTCGAAGCCGAACTTGGCGTAGAGCCTGTTGTTGTCCAGGGACGAGGACTCCAGGTACATGGGCCGGTTCTCGGCATCGGCCTGGTCGGCGCGGTGTCAGCGTCGGGCTTGTCCTATGCGATGGGATGTACAAGGCATCAAGGAGGAAAGGGGTGCGCGGTACCTTGTCCGTCATGGCGCGGATGAGCCTGCTGGCGTATCCCTTGCCCCTGGCGCCGGGCTTGGTGCCAATGTACCCAAGATACCAGCAGTCGCCGTTGCGACTCCCCATGGTCTCCTCCCGGGCGTCGTGCAGCGCGGGCACCAGCTCGTCGAAGACGCGCCGCCGGGCCTCGGCCGGCAGCTGGTACCACAGCCGCCACGTGCCGCTGCGGAGCGTAGCCCACCAGTCGTCCACGAACTTGCCCGGCGGCGTCCTGTGCCCGTGCTCAGTATTTCCGTCTTTGCAGGCTCGCGC
Source organism: Tolypocladium paradoxum (assembly GCA_002916505.1). Lineage (NCBI taxonomy): Eukaryota > Fungi > Ascomycota > Sordariomycetes > Hypocreales > Ophiocordycipitaceae > Tolypocladium > Tolypocladium paradoxum. The sequence goes on along the minus strand of PKSG01000383.1, from coordinate 4,863 downwards.
CTCCGTGCAGGAAGCCGCGTCTCTGGCAGCGGGCGCGCACTCACCACATGGCGATGGCGTCGTAGTCTGGCCCCGTCGCCGTGACGACGCCCCGGAGCCGGTACGCGGCAAACGTGTACCTCATGATGCGCACGTGCAGCGCCCACAGCCGCTCGGCCGCCCAGCCGGCCGTGTCGTCGCCGGCGAGCAGGTAGACGCTCAGCGGATCCGCGGCGAAGGCGAGGGCGAGCGAGTGGCCCGCCTCGGCGCGCTCGCCCATGCTCAGCTCGCGGACGGCCGTGTCCCACGTCGGCGGGACCAGGGAGAGCAGCGGCCGGGCGGCGGCGGGTGTGTTGGCGTCCTCCATGGCTGACGGCGGCGGATGCGGCTGGTGCTGCGATTATCCGGCATCCATGTGTTGCTGGCCGGACTACTGTGGCCAGACGGGGGTGACGCGAGCAGTGTGTCGGGGCGGCGGTCGAGTCCCATCCGAGCGACGGCCTGCGATGTGTCTAGATACAGCACGATGTGGTGATGGAGGTGAGGATGCGGACGAGTGTCTCTGGATACCAACGTGGTGTAAGTCAAGTGAGGTGAAGTGAGGCAAGGGAAACAGACGGGCGGCGGCGCGGACGATAAATAACCAACACGACGAAAACAGCCCGAGCCGGCACTTGTCATCGGCGAACAGTGAGACATCAGTCATCACGACCGTGGTCCCACACCTCGCCCAGCTTCACCGTTGTACATTGCCGTGGACCAGCGCAGAACGAAGCACAAGCCCGCTCTCGTGACGACCTACGAGCAGTAGTGCGGGGTGGATCAAGCCGTCTCCCCCGGTTGCCCAGGTTTGCAACCGCGAGCGACGGGTCATCACGATACTCGTTACATACGGGCTGATAAGGGCGAACAGCCTCACCGGCCGGGGCCCATCCGTCGCTCTCGCCTTGCGTTTTGCTCCCGTGGCATTTCTCCGCTTCGCACAGCTCGGATGCAAGAAGTGGTCACGCGGCTGCAGATCGGGCCCGCGACTATTGGATGGGCCGTGCGACGACGATGCAGCCGTGGCCTACGCACCGAGTAACATGCTCTGGCTCGCCTGCAGCGCTGTGGACGTGGGGAGGTGGGTTTCTCTGGCTTGGCTGGGCGTGCTGGTCAGGCTTCGCGTCACTCGGCCGGAGCCGACATGGTGTGGTGTATGTGACATTGTGTAAGGTATGTAAAAGCATACGTACTTGACCGTGGCATCAAACAACAAGGTGCGGCCACGCAACTCCCTGTAGATGCAACGCTTGAAACGTCTCCCATGGGCCTCCCGCCGGGCGGCAAGGCAATACCTGCCCGCTACTCCGCATCTCCATCTCGTCCGGCAAATGGCTCAACGCCCGCCAGCAGGTCGTTACAGCATGCGGCGGATCTGCTGCTCGTTGGTGTACTTGTCCAGGCCCGAGTCGAGGTGCTCCCACCACTCAAACAGCATCGAGTTGCAGATGAGCTTGAACCACGGCGTGAACTTGAGGGACGGGTCCTCGAACAGCGCCTTGAGCTTGTCGGCGCTGACGTACTGCGTGGCCTGGACCTCATTCTCGTTGGGGTTGAGGTCGACATTGGCCTTGATGAAAAGTATGTAGTCGACTGTGAAATAGCGTCAGACATTGCCGCCCAATGTTGTGTTCGGTCGTGTGACGGCACTCACCCTCATGCTCTCCCCACTTGCCGTCGCTGGGCGCCTTGTAGTGAATCCGGGTCAGGAAGCGGAACTTTTCCAAGGGAACCTGCTCCTTCTTGATGCCCAGCTCGTGGTCGAGCTTCCGCTGCGCGGCGCGCTTGGCTCCCTCGATGGCGTCTGGGAGCGTGGAGCCCGTCTCGCCAGACACGGCCAGCGGGTGCGAGCAGCACGTGTTGGTCCACATGTCGGGGAAGGTAATCTTCTCCGTGGCGCGCTGCTGGAGGAGCAGCTCGTTCTTGTCGTTGAAGAGGAAGACGGAGAAGGCTCGGTGGAGGAGGCCCTTGTCGATGTTGGTCATGAGATGGCCTGCAGCAGCGGTTCAAGGTCAGTCCATGGATGCATGCCCGTGCGGTTTCCGAGAGCAGGGGCTTGGTTTGATACGCACAAATCTTCTTGCTGGCCTTGCCGACGGGCAGGTCGTTCTCGTCGGTGACGATGCACACCTCGTCCATGAGGCGGATCTGCTCCTCGTCGTGGCCCGACAGCGCGTCACTGGTGGTGTCGATGTCGGGGAAGAGGCGGAGGATGGTCTCGGCCGTCATGGGCTGGCCCGCGGCGACGGCGGTGGCCGTAGTCGTCGACATGATTGCTCGATTGACTGATGAAGGCGCAGCGGTCTGAACAGGTGATGTTGCAGCAATTGGGCTCGCCCAGCAGCGGCCGTGGCATGTGCCGTCCCAATGGCAAGGCAATTTAAATGTCCCCCCGCGGCGGCTGCCTGAATGGAGAGACGCTGCAATTGCCCCTTCCCCAACTTCCGAAAAGGTGGGGGCAGCGGGACCGCTCGTAGCCAGCTGACTCAGCGCCATTTCGATTGGCTCCCAGCGACTGTGGCTGAGGTGAGGCAGCCACAGGGGCCGGGATCCGCCTGGACGCGCCGAGGCTGGGACGAGCTTCGTCACCGAGTTCCATTGTTGCATAGTCCAACATCACCACCGCTGCCATTGTCCCTGCGCACTCCTTCTGCCGCCCCGGCGCCCGCTTGCGATTCTCTAGCGTCCCGCTGGGCGTCTGCCGCGACCGGAGAGCTTATTCCACGTGCCTGCCGCGCGCCACCAAAGCTCGCCGAATCCCATCCCTCGGGACCGAGCTGCCACCCGCAATGCCTCCCAAGATCGAAGCCAAGGAGATTGAGACATACTGGAACATCTTCTCCGACCGGACAGGCGGCTCCCAGTTCCTCACCGGCGAGCAAGCCGCTCCGGTGCTCAAGAACAGCGGCCTGCGCGACGACCAGCTCGAGCGAGTATGGGACCTGGCCGACGTGGACAATGATGGCAACCTGGACTTTGAGGAATTCTGCGTTGCCATGCGGCTCATCTTTGACATTCTCAACGGGGTATGCCTCGCCAGCCTACCACTCCTGCTCGCGCGCGCTGAAGCTGACAAACCGCTCCAGGAGTACGCCGATGTGCCCAAGACGCTGCCAGACTGGATGGTCCCCGAGTCCAAGGCCCATCTGGTGCAGGCCACCCGCGCCATCACGGGCAAGCAACCGCATTTTGAGCAGGTCGACGACGACTCGGACGACCAGGGCCTCAAGGATGGCTTCGACTGGTACATGAGCCCCCAGGACAAGTCCAAATACGAGCACATCTATCAAGAGAACCGGGACATGCGCGGTGAAGTGTCATGTTGGTCCTACTGCTCACCTCCGCGGTTCCGACTTGTCTCGCACACGCTGACCCGGTTCCAGTCACTGCCCTCGAAGACTTGTACGAATCTCTCGACGTCCCCGACACCGACATTCGCTCGGCATGGAACCTTGTCAACCCGTCCGCCGGCTCCACCATCAACAAGGACGCCTGCCTTGCGTTCCTGCACGTCCTCAACAACCGCCACGAGGGCTTCCGCATTCCGCGCACGGTACCGGCGTCCTTGAGATCGAGCTTCGAGCGAAACCAGATAGACTACCAAGTCGACAGCCAACGGACGGGCGCCTCGTCGCGCTGGGCGACCAAGGCGGACGACAACACGGCCACCGGACGCAAGACCAAGTTCGGCGACCAGTACCTCACCCGACTCGGCCGGAGCGGCTTCAAGGCGACGGGCACCGACTTTTCGACGGAGAAGACGGAGGACTGGGAAGAGGTGCGGCTGAAGCGCCAACTACAGGACCTGGATGCCAAGATGCAGAAGGTCGAGGACATTGCCGAGCGCCGGAAAGGGGGCAAGCGAGACTCCAAGCCGGCCCTCGTGAAGCGGGAGCTGGACCAGCTGCTGGACTACAAGCGCAGGGAGCTGAGGGCCCTGGAAGAGGGCACGGGCAAGAGCGCCGAGGGGGGGAGCCTGAAGAGCATATCCGACGACCTGCAAACCGTACGGGAGCAGGTGGAGGGTCTCGAGGGGCATCTGAGGTCGAGGCAGCAGGTTTTGGACGACTTGCGGAGGCAGATTGACGCGGAGAAGGCAGGGTGATTTAATGTCGGACAGAGAGAACTGGATGTCAAGCGGGTATCTTTTATTTGCATTGCACATGATGATACGGGATGTCTTTCCCGACTCCCTATAGGTACGGAGATGACTCTAGCACACCACTCCCAGTCACCACATGCTGCCATCCACGTACTTGGGCGTCCTCTCCATCCCCAGCGTGCGGCCCTTGACGGCCCACACAACGAGCGAGGGGACGGGGACGGGCCCGAACCGGCCGGCGCCGCGTGCGCGGCCGGTGGTGCAGAGGAAGATGTCCACGGGCGGCTTCTTGACGACCTGCTGGTCCTTGCCCTGCAGCACGAGCTCGATGTTCCTTGCCACGCCGGCGGCCTGCACGACTCCGTCAGCACATGACGGCTCCGTCAAGTTGGTACTGGGCAGGCACGCATACCTGGGCGTCTGTGTTTAGGTAGCTTGCCCGCGGCTTGGACACGACGTCGCCGATGGCCCAGACGTCCTGCGCGGCGGGCACGCGCATGCACTCGTCGACGTCGACGTACCGCCTGCCGTCCAGGAAGTCGGCGGGCAGGAATCCCGTGTTGGGCACGAGGCCCGTCGTCGGGAGGTAGAGGTCCGTGAGCAGCTCCTCGCCGCTCGACAGCGTCACGCGTGTCCTGCCGCCGTCGCCGCCGCCGCCGCCGACGCCGTCCGCCCTGACGCCCTTCCTCACGTCGACGCCGAGCCTGCCGAGCTCGCGCTCGACGCAGCCGGCCGTGGAG
>PKSG01000380.1:0-14990 GCA_002916505.1 Tolypocladium paradoxum | reverse complement strand
GCCGCGCGTCCTCCGCATCGGCGCCGGCCTGCCCGCGTCGCCCATCATGCCGCTGTTCACGGCCCGCGCGCGCAGTCTGGCGCAGCACTGCCAGCAGAGGGGCTTCATGGTGCGGCCGATTGTGGCGCCGACGGTGCCCGCCGGCACGGACCGCGTCAGGCTGTGCCTCCATGCCGGGAACACGGTGGAAGAGGTACGGGGCTTGTGCGAGGCGATAGAAGAATGGGTGTGCGGGCGACTGGCAGAGAGCGAGGGCGAGATGGTGGCAGCAACGGAGCCGGGGGCAGCAACGGAGCCGGCGCCGGGCGATGGCCTCCCGCGACAACCAAGTAAACTATGAATAGAAGCAAGACACCGGATGCTCAAGTGCGTACGCAACACGTGCCTGGAAACTCGATGATTCTCTTGCTACCTCGTGTACCTAAACTATGGCCCGGCCGCGTCCACGTCGCCGGCGCCCTGCACCGGCGTCTTGCCGAAGCTCTTCATCGGCGACAGCCCCCAGCGGCCAAACATGGCGCTGTCCTCGTCCCACCCGTTGCAGTCCGTCGTCAGCATCTTCTCGCCCGTGAAGATGGCGTTGGCGCCGGCCAGGAAGCACAGCGCCTGCTGCTCCTCGGCCATGCCCTTGCGGCCGGCGGCGATGCGGATGATGGTGGCGGGCATGAGGATGCGCGCCGTAGCGATGGTGCGCAGCATGCTCGTGAAGGCCACGGGCGTCGTGTCGCCCAGCGGCGTCCCCTTGATGGGCACGAGGGCGTTGACGGGGAAGCTCTCGGGGTGCGCGGGCAGGGTCGAGACGGTGTGCAGCAGGCCGACGCGGTCCTCGGAGGACTCGCCGAGGCCGAGGATGCCGCCGGAGCAGACGTTGATGCCGGCGTCGCGCACGCGGCCCAGCGTCTGCAGGCGCTCGTCGTAGGTGCGCGTGGTGATGACGGACGGGTAGAACTCGCGGCTCGTGTCGACGTTGTGGTTGTACGCCGTCAGGCCCGCCTCCTTGAGCTGGCGGGCCTGGCCGTCGTCGATCATGCCGAGCGTGACGCAGGCCTCCATGCCCAGCTCACGCACGCCCCTGATCATCTCGGTGATGTTCTTGAGGCTGTTCTTGCGGCCGCGCATGTCGCGCCACGCCGCACCCATGCAGAAGCGCGTGCTGCCGTTGTCGCGGGCCTTGCGCGCGGCCGCGAGCACCGACTCGACCGTCTCGACGCGCTTGGCCTCGAGCCCGGTGCCCTTTTGGTAGCGGGTGGCCTGCGCGCAGTAGGAGCAGTCCTCGGTGCAGCCGCCCGTCTTGATGTTCATGAGCGTGCACAGCTGCACCTCGCCGGGGCTGTGGAAGCGGCGGTGGACGGTGCTCTGGGGGCGGGCAAGGAGGGCACCTCGGTCAGCGCCGTCGCCGTCTGCCTGGCGGGATGCGGGCGGGATGGACTCACGGCTTGATGGGCCAGCTCGAGCAGCGGCTGGTAGTAGATGGCGGATATCTCGCGACGGGTCCAGTCCTGGCGCGGGCCCGTGGCGGCGACGGCATCGCGGAAGATCTTGCTGGCCTCGGCCTGCCTCGCGGGCGACTCGGGGGGCAGCTCGCCCTGCGCCAGGCCGTGGGCCGCCGTGGGCGTGTCAACCAGCGTCGCGCCCGTGCGGCTCTGGGTGTGGCCGAAGGGACTCAATGGCCTCGATGGAGAGAGTGCCGTCGTCATCCACGGTGCCTGAAGGGCGGCGGCCGTCGAGCGGCGCCCCGCGCATCGCAGCGACGCCAGGCCGGCGGCTGTGGGAGCCCTCATGCTCATTGCTGGTTGCTGTCCGTGTCCAGGTGCAGCACTCGCTCGCCGTCGGCTGTTGGCGGTCGACTGTTGGCAGTGCTCCTAGGCATCCGGCGATGACAGAATGAGGGGGTGGCCGTGGCACGCACAGGGCCCGATGGATGACAATGCCGCGCCCATGGATGGATGGACAACCGCTGGACGAGCGGGGCGTTCCACATCGGCTCGTCGTGTCGTCTGCGAAGGTGCTCGTACTCGTAGGTAGCCATGGCTTCTGGTTGTTGCGCGGTCGCGGTTAATGGCTCAACAGCCGACCGGACCGGCCAAGCTTGGTCTTAGCAGGTCCTGTGGCTGGGCCAGCCCAGGGCATCCGCCATCTCATTCGCTCTCCTGCACGCCTCTGCACGCACCCACCCAATCCAGCCATTGACCTGCTCTGTGAGTATGTTGACGACCCATAGCATCCCCGCTTCTTGGTGGGTTGAAGCGACGCGTGTGTCGACCTGGAGAATTCCTCGAGTGCCTTCCCGAAGCCAGACATGGCAGAGTCACCTAACTGCATTCCATTTCGAGTATAGATACGGAGTGCTTCTCATATCTCTACCGTCACGAGTCGGGAATCCATCCATCACCCGACCAACAACCAGACACTCCCGAGATGGACTCGGCCGTATGGCACCCCAAACGATATCGCCGACCAGACGACCAATGGCATGGATACCGAGGATGGTAGCGATGAAATTTTGTCGGTTTCCTTTGTGGAGTAGCGACAGCTACCTATGGGAGGACAGTGAGAGGGACGATGGGTATCATCTCCTATGTTACCCAGAGCTTTGCTACCTTATCATGCCTACCGGTAGGTAGCCACCGAGGTTGGTGGCATTCTCGTTGGTGGTACCTTTCACGCGCCCAAGGCGACTCGTGGGTCGTTGGGTTTGATAACTCTAGCTACCTGGCTTCGTTCATATCATCGTCGTTCTCTCCATGCACTCTCATGGATACGGCGCCAAAGCCCATCAATTCGAGCCACTGGATGGAACTCCAATGCTGAGAGAAGGATCAGGACGCAGTTCTGGAGATCTGTATGGCAGTCAGACGGCTGAACGGGTTCCATCACCAAAGAACTGGATTGCGCAGAATTATGCCCAGCAGAGCGCGGTAGTTGGGGCAAATAACATGAACATGTTGTAGGTATTTCTGGTCTTTCGAGAGCAGGATGTTCTCGACGAACAACGTTCGACGCACAGTTGGTGGGCTTGCGCAAGTTATAATAATGGGGAGGATCATGGCGTCCTTTAGAATTCCGTTAACTCCAGTCCTTCAGCTGCAAGCCTTATAGGCAGCAGCAGGAAGCATAGGTCATGCGACGATTGGTTTGCAGCTAGTATGGCCAGGTTCCCAAATAGTGATCCTCGTCAGCCAGGAAGCTGGCCTGCCTCGCAGATGAGAGACATCTTAGCCAACTTCTTCCGTTGGCAGCTTTGGTGTTGTTAGGATTATGTGGTTATGGCAGCCGTTAAATACGTTAATGATGCATGCCTCTCATTCCCGTACGGTCGCGAAGAGGCGGTTAACTTATTATTAGTTAGCTCCCCAATAATTCCCAGCCACTAACCCATTCTACTCATAGATTATAGGGGAAAATACCCGATGCTACTGAAGACTGCTATCATAGGCGTAAGAAAAGCTGAAGGTGAGTGCCTTCGGCGGCGGTGCCTGCGAGCCTGCGTACCTATGGGCCTAGGAGCATTTGATACCTGCGATACCTGCGATACTGTCCACCGCGTTGGACTCCTCCTCGTCATCCACGTGCTTTGGTCGATCCTTCCCAGTGGCATTAGTGGTGGATTTGATGAATATCTCTTATTCAGCCGACTTGCGGGCGGCCTTTGCCTCTGACTTCCTCTGCCTCGTGCGGTCCTTACGTCGTCTCTGGTTGGCCGCACAGCGTTTGTGTCCTCGCGTGATGGAGTAATAACGTCTGGTCCAAACACGATAGACAATCTTGAGCACCACAAATCGTCGACTGCCCATGCACGGCGTGGCCCATGGAGCAGCCAATCAGTCTCCGGAGGACGAGTTGGATCGTTCCATGTGCCCCTGTCAGCTGCCAGCCAGCAATATCCGATCGGGAGCAACAACCGACAGTTGCAGGCGGCGGGAGGCTCCCGAGTGGTCCAGCGCAGGTGAGGGCAGGACGCACAGCCAGCAGCACCCCAGCCAAGCCGTGTAATCGTAACGACACGACGAAACAGACTTTGAAAACTGTGATCCATCCTCGAGCCACTGAAGAGTGATTGCTCCATCTGCCCAGGCCTGTACGAATTCTGAGTCGGGGCGGTGATTGAGCAACGCCCCCAGACTTGATCCATTTCCTTGACAACCTACGCAGGCAGCATGTCCGACGCGCGCCGTGATGAAGCACCCAACTGGGCGGGAAACGCCAGACTTGGACAACACAGCAGTCGCACATGGTCGTGGCCGCGCACACGTACGTTCAGGGCACACGCCGTGGCGGGCTCGCGCATCTCACAGACCCAAGCCCGGGATGACGGGTGCAACTCCAAGGAGCACCTCACCTACGCACGCATTGGACGCCGGACAGCCGCCCCGTGGACACAAGCGGCGCTGGGCGATGTGCTGGCTGCCTCGCTGACATCGCACCTAATACTTGCGTCATGGAGGCTCGCCGTGGCACCAGGACCCTGCGGGGTAGGCAAGAGGGCAGGATGGCTGCCTGGGAATAATTATTAATGACCAGCATGGCCCGACACTCGACTGATGACCTCTCCAGCGCAGAGAAACCGTCAGTCAACTCGAGGTTGCCGTACGGCTTGCGGCTTTTCGCCTGAACGCACAGCGCTTTGCATGCTTACGGCTGTTGAGGGAACCATGGCGAGACCTGGGGCGTACGGGGCCGAGTGAGTATATGCCCAGGACTCCAGATCCCAGACCACGCAGATGCAAGCATCGCCGCGCTCTCCCACTGACAATGCTCGAGTCTCGCCGACCTGGCCCGCTACCTGCTCACCAACGGGCCGCGCAAGGCGTATCCCGCCTCGCGCCGCGTGCGCGTGGTCCACAACCACAGCACCATCGTCGACACCGCGCGCGCCGTCCACGTCTGGGAGCACGACGGCTACCCGCAGTTCTACGTCCCCATGGGCGACCTCAAGGGCTGCACCACGCGGGACAAGCAGCTCGTCCGGAGCGACGGCGTGGCGCGCGCCGCCGTCGTCGAGCTCACCGTGCCCGCCAGGAACGGCATCCGGGAGTGCCGGACGGACCGCGTGCTGCGCTTCACCGACGACAGGAGCCTCGGCGCCCTCGCGGGCTTGGTGAGGCTGGAGTTTGGGTCCATGGGTGCGAAGCGCCGCGGCTGTTTACCTTGCGCCGTCTGCCCGCCGGCTAACAGGAGCGTCACAGATCAGTGGCTCGAGGAAGACGTCCCCGTCTATGTCCACCCCAAGGACCCCTTCAAGCGCGTCGACATCCTGCCCTCGTCGCGCCCAATCGAGGTAAAGGTGGCCGGCAAGACGGTCGCAAAGTCCGCCGGCGCCGTGCACCTGCTCGAGACCGGCCTGCCCGCCCGCTACTACATCTCCCCCGGCGCCGTCGACCCGTCCGTCCTGCGGAGGAGCGACCTCGTGACGCGGTGCCCGTACAAGGGCGACGCCGAGTACTACCACGTCGTCGTCGACGGGCAGGAGATGAAGAACCTCGTCTGGTACTACCGGCTGCCGACGCACGAGAGCGCGGGCATCGCGGGCCTGCTGTGCTTTTACAACGAAAAGGTGGACATTATCCTCGACGGGGAGCTGCAGGAGAGGCCCAAGACGCCGTTCTCTTGAGCCCTGGTTGCTGGTGTGAGAGCTGTTTGAGACACGTGAGCCGAAGGGAACAGGAGCATTCGCTGGCAAGCTGGGTATAGACACGAGAGGTCGCTCGCTATAGAAGGACACGATCAAAAGGACAAGCTTCTTCCAAGTCCACCCCGGTGATTCTGAACTTGCCAGGTGACGGATTCCAAAGAATATGCAGCCAAGTTTCCCAAAACTATCGTCATCAAGGCGACAGTGTTGCAAGTGCTTTGTCAAAGTTCCCCCTCGCAGCATTGCCGCCGCCATCCGGATCCTTTGTGCCCTTTCCGGGCGCGCTCTCAGGGTCGGCGAGTGTTCCAAGCACCAGAAAAACAAATCGCACGGCGCTTTCCCATCGCCCTCATAGTCGGGGGTCACATCGCCGAGGTCAATCAACAGCAGCTGCGACTGTTCGCTCACAGCATGGCAGAGAATGGTGTTCCAGTCGTTGATGTCGCCGTGCATGACGCCACAGCGGGAAAGCTCTCGCACGTCGCGGGCCAGATCCCAGAGGTGCTTTTCAGTGACGGGGACCGTTGAGTCGGGGGCCTTCTCCGCCAAGATCTCCAGGATATCGCCCTCGAATGGCATCACGAAGCCCATCACGTTGTCATCCAGGCCCAGGCCCTTTTCTTTTGTGACCACGGCCAGAATCGGCACGACGTTGAACCGTGTCGACATCTCGAGTGATGCATCGTGCTGATCCACGTCGCCCATGCAGTCGATGAGGGTTTCCCTGGTTCGGATCTCGCGCTCAAAGGACCTAATGTCCACGTCAAACTCGATCCGCTTGAACACGCATTTCGTACCGTTCCAAACACAGTAATCAGCGCCCCTGCTGAGATCTACCTTTTCTCCCTTGTCGAATGAGGTGGTCGGCAGCTTATGGCCTGGCTGATGGCCGTATTTTAGCACTTCTTTGATGGGCCGCTCGACTTTGCTGCTGGGTTTCGCCTCGAATGGTACGGAGTCGCCAAATTGTTGTAGTGTTTATGGCATTCCATGGCGGAGGGGCTTGGTGGGCGCAGTAATGTTCCTTGATGTGCTTGGCCACGACGTCGGATAGCCACTCGTCGTCGGTCACGGGTGACTCGACGTTGAGCTGATACCATCGACGGTTACCCAGATCGTAAGCGTTCGAAGAGCATTTGACGCCCGGAGTGATGAGATTGCCGTATATCCCAACCACCGGGTCATGCCAAATTCGGTTTGCTTCTTTCATGATGTCCGTACCGATGAAGCCCAGCGTGGGCGAAGCGGCGGGACGCTCAGGGGATGTATGAACGCCACAAGCAATGGCCGCGATTGCGGCTCTTTCACAGGCGAGAGGGCAAGCGAAGGAGGCAGGTTTGTGAAGCGGGAAAGAGAGGCCCTGAGCAATCAATGTTGCTTGGGATCTGGATTCTAGTTGAAGTTGGAGTCGCATTGGCTACCCTATAGCCTGATCTGTTCGTCACTTGCATTCGCGATTGAGCAATGAATTATTTGCGTCCCCAGCTATTTATTCGTAATGTCCACTTGATTGTTGTTTCTTAATCACAGCTAATGTGTTCCATTTGAAGTCTCTGAGCATGGTTACTGCCCGTGCTTGTGTTGTTACAAGATGTCTACGTGGTGGGTCGACATTCACGATGGGCACCAAAACGCATTCCCCGTATCATCATCCCACTCCGGCTAAATAGTGTGGGAGACTTCACCAAGGGAAGGCACGGACTAGCTGCTCCAAACTTGAATGGAAAATAAGTTATCGCTAAGGGCATCGATCTTCCCTGCTGCGTGACGTTGACACGAGTAACAAAGTGTATCTGTCAAGATGAAGCATATGCTCAAGCGGTGGAGGACAGCCGAGCCCAATATACTGAGGTATTGGTTGCACGGGTCGTTCCGGGGCGCCTCGATCAAGCCGGACACAGAAGCAACATGTCATGTGGCGGCGGGTTCACGATAACGAGAGGCGCTTGTGTGAATCTCGCCACGACAGTCTCAGGAGCAAAAGCGTGTATCATGGCTGGCTGATTACAAGCGGTGCTTCAACCTTAAAGGTGGTCTCAGGGGCTGAGGTCGTGATATGAGCACTCGTATAGCCTGCGCTAGAGTCTACGGGCTCCACGTTTGGTAAGTGGCCCAGTGAGGCGTCAGCCCTGTGTGACACGGCAAGGATGAGTTCAGCGGCAAACCATTTCCTAATCGTACGCTCCCTAGGGTAATCAGCGATGGTATCGGTACGGGGTACGGAGTACGAGTAGGCGTGCGGCTGAGTCTGCTTTGGCGGGCACGAGCGACGTGCATGATGCGGCGACGGAGCACAACCTGATGCTCCAAACCGCTGGCCTGGAACAGCGAGATCTTGGCACAAGGCCTGCAGGAGAGTAAGGTACCTAATAAAATATAAGATTACCGTCCTGCTGGGTCGCGGCTGTGGACTGTTGTCACTCAGCCGGGTTTGCCTAGGCCCTACGAGCAGAGCAATAGTTTCCCACGTGGGCCGGGGTGGATGATGGTTCGAGATAGTACCTACTCGTACGAGTTGTACTCGTACTCAGTCCTCGCTACGAGTACGAGTAGGTGCGCCCCGTCGGGGAGCAGACGGGGGTTCACTGGCTGACCGAACGGCTGAGCGACGGACTGACCGCTTGCTCGACGCGCAAGCCATCCGGTTCCAGGCCATGCGAGTAGGGTTGCAGCGCAATGCACCACGCGGTGGGTGGTGAGTGGCGCGGGTGCGCAGCAGCGTCCCGGCGGGTCTGGAATACGATAGTATTCGATAGGCAGGTATCTAGGACGACAAGCCCTTGGCGAGAGCTCACAGTACTCGTACTCGTACTCTCACTCTCTGCACCGATAATTACCCCGCTGAAGGGTTACGCCGATAAGGTTCCAGTTCCGTTGGACATGCACCGCTCCAGGACCCCGTGAGACCCGAACCTTGCACCCGCCATGGTGAGCTGGGGAAATTCCGTTGGGCCCTGCTGCCCTGTAGAATCACATCAGCGCCAGCCGACCCCTTGTTCCATCCAATGTTAATTACCTGCCTTGCCTGTCCTTTGTCCAATGGCCCCGTAGCGAAACCGCTAGCCTGCCCCGCCGGCACTAGCTGATTCGCGCGCATACGGCGTCCATGCCATTGGCCAGGTGCGGCGCGGCTCCACCAGTGGCCACCCGCCCAGCCGCTGGCACCCCTCTGCACGTGTGCCCCAGCGCTTGCGGGCCCGCCGCCTCGCCGCAGGCGCCGCCCGCGAGTGCGGTGGCTTCAGGGGCCGACGCTGCTAGAGCCTCTCGGCGCGACCGCCAGAGCCAAAACGGTGGCCGCCTTGCCCGACAACGGCCCACCGGCACCTCGATCCATCAGCAAATACGGATACGCCTTCGCGCATGCTGGTCGCCTCCCAGGACCCAGCCGGCAAGTCTCTAGCGGCATCGCCGGGGGCTTCCGAGCTTCCTGACTGGTAGCACGAGCAGACAGGCCCAACACCATCCAAGCCACCGCTCCGAGCCAGCGCCCACGGAATAAGACACCGCGATGGCCGTCGTCACGTCCGCACCTTGTGCCCGTTGGCCTGTTCCCTCCTGTCCTCGCTCCCCGAGTCTCGCCTCGCCTCCCCTCCCCTCGCCATCGGTGGCTCGACCGTCGGCCGCGACGACAGCCTCACTCGTTTGTTCTCACTGTCCCCATCGCCGTCGCCAACATGAAGGCCGTGGGCGCCCTGCTCGTGTCGGGCCTCCTGGGCCTGGCCAGCGCCCTCGCCTCGACCGACACCATTACCTGGGGAGGTGACAATACCCGGGCCGGCTACCAGACGTGAGTGCCCTGGGCGTGGACGAGTCCGTTCCTCTAGCTGGGGCCGTCCTTGCTGATCGCTGACCGTGCCTATACAGCAACCACAACATGGACCCGGCCGTCGTGGGAAGCGCCGAGTTTGGCCAGTTGTTCAAGACGGCCCTGCCCGGCACCTACAACGGCGCCGCCGAACAGATCTTCTCCCAGCCCCTCGTTTACACCCCCACTGGTAGCACCAAGCAATTCGTCTACTTCGCCACGACGCAGAACAACGTCTACAAGCTCGACGCAAAGACGGGCGAGATCGTCGCCTCCCGCAACCTGCACATCCCCTTCCTCACGGCCGACCTCAGCGGCTGTGTCGACATCAACCCGACTGTCGGCATCACTGCCACCGGCGTCATCGACCCGGCCACCGACACCCTCTATCTCACGGCCAAGACGTATATCGACCAGAAGTTCGGCACCCAGCCTCAGGGGCGTCCTGCTGGGCGCTACTACTTCCATGCCCTCGACGTCAACGACCTGTCCGAGCGCCCCAACTTCCCCGTCGATCTCGAGGGCACCGTTGCGCGAAACAGCCCCATTCGCGTCTTCACCGGCGGCATCCACCACCAGCGACCCGGTCTGCTGCACACTGGCCAGTACATCTATGCTGGCTTCGCCTCCCACTGCGTGCAGTACAACTTCACGGGCTGGATCATTGGCTGGGACAAGACCACCGGCAAGATTGTCGAGCGATGGACGACCGAGGGCGACGGCGTCCCCGCCAACATCAAGGGCGGCGGTATCTGGATGTCCGGCGGCGGGATTGCCTCGGACGATGCCGGCTCCATCTTCCTCGCCACGGGCAACGGCTATGCCTCACAGCTGAGCAACGTTCCCGTCAAGGGCTTCAACCCGCCGACAGCCCTGGAGGAGGCCGCGCTGCACATGACCATGAACGCCGACGGCAGCCTTAACCTGGTCGACTTCTTCATGCCGTGGGAGAAGCAGGCCCTCGACGGCGCCGACAAGGACCTGGGAACCAGCCCCCTCGAGATTCTGCCAAGCGAATTCTCCTGCGGCGAGTACAAGCGAATCGGTGTCATCACCGGCAAGAGCGGCAAGACGTACTGGCTGAACCTCGACAACCTCGGCGGCTACCGAAACCGCGATGGGACCGGCGACGACATCATTCAGATGTACCAAAACCCCAACTCGGTCTACGCCGGCGCTGGTGTCTATCCCCTGGAAGGAGGCTACATCTACATCAACGTCATCCAGTACCCGACCAACGTCTTCAAGTTTTCCTGCAACAACGGCGTTCCATCCTTTACCTTGATGGCCCAGTCGCCCGCCGCCAACGCCTACATCCTAGGTGTCAGCCACGGAACAACCACTTCGCTCAACGGCCAGGAGGGCACGGGCCTCCTGTGGGTCACCGACGTTCAGGGGCTCAATCTCAAAATCTACAACGCCGTGCCAAAGGATGGGAAGCTGGTCATGATCAACTCGTTCAACATCCCCGGAACCACAAAGTTTACCCGGCCCGTCTTTGGCGACGGCATCGTTTATGTCGGCACCACACAGGGCTTCGTCTACGGCTTCGGTTCGCCAGTCAACTCGCCCCTGAACTGCACGTCGCCGGTCGACTTTGGAACCGTGAATATCAAGAATAGCAGCAGCACCAAGCCAGTGAGCTGCACGGCCAATATTGCCCTCACCGTCACAGGCGTGGCTCCGGACGTAGGCGAGGACTTCACCATCGCAGCTGCGCCCCAACTTCCTCTCCAGCTCGCCAAGGGGCAGTCCTTTACACTGAGCGCCAGGTTCAGCCCCACGAGCGTCGGCTTCCTCTCGGACGACATCCTCGTCAACACGACCAATGGCGCCGCTGGATACAGCACCAGGACTCATGCCAGGCTCACCGGAACTGGACAGAGCTCTGACCCGCTCTTGGGACTGAGCCCCAACACCATCACTTTCCAGGGCGTCGTCACCGGACAGGACCCCAACGGTGTGTCGGAAAGCTTGATCGTTTCCAACAAGGGCAACGCGCAGATGACCGTCAAGTCCGTCTTGTACTCGGCCGACAGCTCGAACGGTCCGTTCCAGACCTGGAGTGGCCAAGGCGATCTCGTGGTCGGAAAGTTCACTCTGCGGAATATTCCTGCTACCGTCGCGGCCAACGCAGGCGTGACTGTCAACATCGTGTTCGACTCCTCCACCAGCGGCACCTTTGCTGGGTTTGTCAAGTTTGTCACGGACGGCGGCAACGGCACCGTCTCCATCGCGGCCACTTCCGGCCCTCCCGCCGTGGCCCTCCTTGAGTTCCAGACGCCTGATGGCAAGGACTGGGTCAAGTACCAACCTGGTACTCCGTTCACATTTGGCAATGTCACGGAGAACACGTCCAACTCTCTCAAGTTCCGTGTCACCAACGCCGCCCCGGCCGGCGGCGTCAAACTGTCCCTGACAGTGTCGAAGCCTCCTTTCGGCATTGACGGCATCATCCGAGCCGCCAACCAGGTTGATCTGGCCGAGGGTTCGTCCTTTGCCCCCGGCGAGAGCGGCACCGCCGTCATCACCTGCACGGCGCCCAAGTCTCAGTGGAACATCAACCCGTACAACGGGACTGCGCAGTGGACCATGAACACCAACGACCCCAACCTTGGCAAGCAGTTTATTCAGTTCTTCTGCAACGCGGTGGCCGAGCAGGCGCCCCCGCTGCTGCCCAACGGCCAGGGCCAGTACCGCTACGCTGGCTGCTTCAAGGACAACACTCCCGGCCGCCAGCTGCCGAAGCAAGTCATGGCCACCGACACGCTCACAAACGCACAGTGTATTGCGGGCTGCGCGCAGGGCAACTACGTCTTCTGTGGCACGCAGTATCACCGCGAGTGCTGGGCCGGAAACACGATTCCGCTGCAAAAGGTGGCCGACATCAACTGCAACTTTTACTGTGCCGGAGCGATCAATCAGGTTTGCGGTGGCAACGGAGAGGGCGACCAGAGCGGCGGCACGTTCATGTCCGTGTTCGCCGATTCGCTTCAGTGGGATGGTAACTTCACCAAGCCTCCGGTCAGCGGACCGATCGTGAACCCAGGCGTCTCGGGCTACAGCAGCATTGGGTGCTATACCGAGGCCACGAATGGCCGGGCGCTTCCCAACGGTCTGCCTACGGACAAGAAGACGGTGGCCGCTTGCGTCAACGCCTGCAAGGGCAAGGCGTACACGTATGCGGGTGTGGAGTACGGAGGAGAAGTAAGTCGCCGCCCTGTTCACATGGTGAGCATCCCGAACATGTGTGCTGACAACTGGTAGTGTTGGTGCGGTAATGGGTTTAGCGCCGGCTCAGTCTCTGCCCCCGTCACAGACTGCAGCATGACTTGCAATGGTGAGCATCTCTATGCACGGATTGATGAACGGGGCTAACGTTGATTAGACAACTCTACGGAGTACTGTGGTGGGCCGTCGAGGCTCAACGTCTACCAGCTGGGTGCCCAGGTGTCGAGCTCCTCGTCCACATCAACCCCAGCCACATCCTCGACCACCGTTTCTTCTCCGGCAACATCATCGACCAGCACCGACTCGACGACTTCGACCAGCACCGACTCAACGACTACAACTACTACCAGCAGCACCTCTGCCACGCCGACGCCAACCGGACCCGCCAACAAGGACACGGTTGGCAAGTACAAGTTCCAGGGATGCTGGACTGAAGCCACCAACAGCCGTGCACTGACTGGCAAAACGAATGCCAACGACTTGATGACGCTCGAGTGGTGCGCTAATTTCTGCGACGGGTTTACGTACTTTGGCGTCGAGTACGGACGGGAGTGCTACTGCGGCAACGACCTAAAGGCGGGCAGCGTCAAGGCCGACAACCAAAAGGACTGCTCCTTTCCCTGCCCCGGCGACAAGTCCGAGTACTGCGGTGCTGGCGTGAGGCTGCAGCTGTATAAGCTGGATGACACGACGCCGACGACGACGGTTGCCACTACGAGTACAGCAGCCCCGACGACAACAGTTGCCCCAACGACGACGAGCTCGAGCTCGAGCACTCTGCCATCGGATTCGCAAAGCTCCACGAGTGGTACGACGGTGACGTCTAGCACGTCGACCAGCCAGTCTTCGGTAACTAGCAACCCGTCGTCGTCTACGACTGATTCGTCGTCGACCTCGACTCTGCCAACCTCTACGTCGACGACGGCGACTTCTACGACGACGGAGACCTCTACGTCGACGACAGCGACTTCTTCGACGACGACCCCGACCTCTACGTCGACCACCGCCGTGACCACTTCCTCTTCCACCTCACCCCCCACATCCTCCACTTCCACAGCCCCGGTGACGACCTCGTCTACCCAGCCGACGACGTCATCCACCACCGTGCAGTCCTCGACACAGACGACGACCTCGTCGGCCTCTGCGACCCCTACAGGCCCAATCGTCTGGCCCGGTAACGCCAACTTTACCTTTTATTCGTGTGTATCGGAGCCGTCGTCTGGTCGCCTGTTGAGCTCGCAGGTCCTCAACGATGGCAACAAAATGACCATCGAACTTTGCCTGCAAAAGTGCTACAACTACCAGTGGGCTGGCGTCGAGTACGGCCGCGAGTGTTGGTGTGGCAACAAGCTCAACCTGGCGGGTAACAATGCCGCGACTCCCGGCAAGAACGTGACGAAGACGGAGTGCAACAAGCTGTGCCCGGGAGACAAGAACGTCTACTGCGGCGCCGGATTGAGGCTGAGCTTGTACTCGAACAATGCTACGACGACAGCATGACGACTGGTTGCCCGGAGAATGGGTACATATCAGGATGAGAAGATTCACTTGGACTGTTAATATTTCATTTCCTAGCATATAGTAAGCATCTTGAGATGCAACCTAAATTGGTATATAGCGGCATGGCAAACGGCATGGTACAGTATTGGCTGCACCGACACAGTACACAAACTCTCTTGAATTATAGATATGCCAACGGATGAGCTACTCGGCTCTCTCGTTTATAAGCAACAAGGTATCTAAACAACTATTCCAACCCTAAGCAATCTTGGCTGTAAACAAGCGCTGCAGTGCTGCGCATGCCCGCAGGATGAGTGCTAGTTCCTAGAAGGGTATCAAACGCCGTGATGCCTTTGGCCAAGCCCAATCTCGTAAATCACGACCTGTACCAGCCGCCAGCCATGTCATCTCCTCACTCGACAGACTGCGACGGACGCAGCGCGGGTCCGTACCTGGCCGCGATGCGCCACACGAAACCCGCGTGGTTGGACGAGGCGTCGCCCGGATCCCCGAGGCCGAGAATCTGCAGCAACGGCTTGGCCTTGCTCTTGGTATCCCGCTCGGCCAGCTCGCCGAGGGCATCGTGCACGGCGTCGGCGTACCCGGGGGCGTAGAACTCGGCGCCGCAGCGGATCTCCTGGTGGGCGAGCGGGACAGGGACGCGGCGGACGGCGCCGCGGAGGTCGGCGAGGTGCAGGCCGGAGAAGAGGGACCAGGCGTGGGGGCGGATGGTGACGGAGCCGTCGGCGTTGGCGGCGGCGGCGGCGTAGTCGGGCAGCTCGGCGTCGGAGGCGGGCGAGGGGACGGAGTAGCCGGGGGGCG
>PKSG01000376.1:0-16782 GCA_002916505.1 Tolypocladium paradoxum | reverse complement strand
GGGGGGGGGAATGGTTGCTTGGTATACGACGCTTGGGTGATGAGCAGGAGGAATTAAAGTCGCCCAAGGAACCCATGGGCACACGAACATGATAGCAACGAGTATCTCAGTATAGATGGCACAAGGCGACCTCGCCAATAATATGTCAAGCACAATCCATAATTAACATAACCCTTCAACTGATAAAGTAATTGTCTTTCCCAATTTCCGTCATTGCTTGGTCAGTTGAGCGAGCATGTTGTCAAGCAGTCGAGCCACCAAGCCAACCACTTACCCTGCACCAGCCACGCACTTGCTTACCATGACCAACCACAAACTCTGCAAATAATCATGCGGTAAGTATATCAAGTTGACACGTATTGTGCTTCTTGTCGAAAGCTCTGTATTTGCTGCTGTTCTGTCATATCATGTGACGAGGATTTGCTCTCGACTGCGCCTACAATGATGGAACAACAAGATCGATCGGAGCCAAACTGCCTGAAGAAAGAATGTAGTTCTAGTCAAACAGCTCACCCTCGGCTTTTCAACCAAACCACCCTCGCAGTGGAAGCCCTTACTGTATCCACGACAGATGGCCATAGCCAACCATAATCTATCCGCATCCATGAGACCACACGACACGGCGTGAAACAACATGTGTTGTGCCAAACTTCAGCCCCCAGACGCCGTCTTCATTCAAGGGAGTCCGCCATCTCGCTATGATACTCTGGCTTATCAACACACACTGCATGGTCGGACCAGCTAACGAAGGAACAGATCCCCAACGCCGTTCCGCAGCGACCTCGTTCTATCCACGTGATCCAGGCCCAAAAGGTCGTCCTCGGATGATGCAACATTCCAAAGTTCGTCATCTGTTCCCGCGCACGTTAGCCTTCATTCATTCCGCCGACACGGGGTGGTAAGGTAGCCCACCATCGTTGAGATATTGCGGCTTCGAGTAGTTTGCCCGGCGGCAGATGGCAAACTTGATCTTCTCGAAGCTCTTGCCCTTGAGACCGGTGCGCTTTTCGAGCCGCTTCTTCGTGTCGGCAAACTTCTCACCCTGAACATATGTTAGTATGCGCCGAGGAATCGCCCATAAACAGCCTTCTACTTGCCTCCTTGAGCAGAAACTTGAAGGGGATACCGTGGACCCGATTGACCTCGTTCTGGAAATGGAAGACCTGGATGAAGTTGTTGTCGTCGGCTCCCATCTCCTCTTCGGGCACACGCTCGGCGAATATTTGCGTGTACTCGTTCAGGTTCATGACAGGGTGTTCCCGCCCAGTTTCACGGTAGAATCTGTTGGAGCTTGTCTCGTAAACCCGAATACGCCCGCCTTCGGCTTCATCTGGAAGCTGAGACTTCCTGACAAGAGCTTGGATCAGATCCTCAATCGTTCCTGTTTTGGGGACAAGCAAATCGAATTGATCCTGTTTCAAAAGTCAGTTTGACCACCCGCCCGGTGAGAGCCAGGCGACACCAACCTCCTTCGTGATACCCTCACTGAGCCAAGTGACCTTGATGCTCTTCTTGGTATCCAGCTCCGCCAGACTAATCTCCAGCACTTCAAAATAGAAAGCGTCGTTTCTCTGGGTTGAGTTGAGCGAGTTTGTTCCCATTGGATTTAGGATCTGCCGCAGACTTGGGTTGGTTCCCCGCCTGACCGGAGCCTTGGGATTGTTGGTCGTCGCATTGACAGTCCATAAGCGAATATGCGTGGGGGGAACGGAAAGATATGTGCCGATGCGCTCAGACAACGTGTCGTAGTTGATCTTTGCGTTGAGAACGAGATCGAAAGGTGGGTATTGGTTCTGGTCGCATCTGGTTGGATGGGGATGGAACCTGACCGTCCTCTTGTGTTCCAAGAAGTCGTAGTACTCTCGCGCGTCCTCGAAACGCTCCGACGTCCGGATTCTGGAAACAGTCAGCGAGATGTAAGCTGAGGCAGAATTGCGACATACGGCTCTTGTAGTGTCTTTTCTGCAAGTTTTGACTGCTCCGCCTTTTCGGATGTCCTCTGGAAGCAAATAATGTCTCCGTCCTGAAGTTCGGCCACCTTTAACGACTGCTTAGGCTTCAAAGGTTCGATCATGGTCGGTTTGATTTCCTGTCAAGCATCAGCGCCAATCCAATCGACCCCGGGGTTTGCGGTGCCATACCTCCCACAGCAGCAGCTTCTCATCAGCCGGTAGCTTCTCACCCCAGCCCATCTTCTGGAGAATCAGAGGGACCAGCTCCTCCACCTTTTTCTCCTTGCCAATGTAAACATGGCCGACACCGTTCAACGTTTGTTCTTCGCGGTCAAAGTGCTTCAGCAGCAAGAGAATTGTGTCGTTCATAACCACAACGCCATTCGACTGACTCTGATATGACGGCCAGATGGCTTCGCCCTCGGCACTGAGCTCGTCCGCAACTTCGGCCCAGACGCGCAGGCTTGTATCCCGATGCGCCGCTGAACGGGTGTACACCTCCTCGACTGTCGGGTGCAGATCCATAATCGGCTGGTCGGGTCGAATTGTCTTGTTTTGCCGGTTCACCATAAGCCACAACCGCACCTTGCGTGGATCCTGGCCCATGTCCGCTGCGACCTGGTTCACAAACTCCTCCATGGTCATTGCTCGACGAACCCTGTAGGATCTCGGGGCTGCAGCGTCGGCTTCAGGGCTGGCGTCGAACGTGCACAGATCGGTGCCTCCATATTGCCGGAACGTGTCGTCGGTAATCACCTTGGCCATCATGTAGAGGTGGGCTTCCTTCTGTTCACGTCGGCGGGCCTCCCTAAGCGCACTCTCCTCATCGAACCGTTGCTCTAGGTTTTTATGTCAGCAGTCATTTTCTTGTCCGAGATAACAGGCCGGGAAAGTACTTACGAAGATGCTGGGGAATCTCCTCCTTGGTGACGGGGCACAAGATCTTGTCCACCTTGCATTGCCGGATGTAGACCAACATGTACGCGCTGTTCTGGCGCATGATGGGTGCCTTCTTTTGGAGTGGCGCCCGGGGGTAGCCATTAAGCGTCCGGTACTCGCCTCCAAAGTTCTCCTCCAGAACTTCTCTCGACGTGGCTCTCGTCACCTTGTCATCGTCGTACTTGTAGAACCATCCGTCCTTTTCCGGCTTGATAAACGCGTAATAGTGGCCCGCGTTCAGGTCGCCACTGTGGACGAGAACACCGTGAAGCTGGTACGTCCAGTCTTCGGATCTGCCGGCATCCTCCAAGAGGTAGGGGGCGGCATCGAAAACGTCGGGAAACTCGTATCGGTCGTTAATCTTCATCATCATATCTCTTTGGATGTCGTATTCGAAACGCTTGAGCTGCAGGTGCAGAACGTCGGGGAAGCTGGTGAAAATGACGCCCTTGTTGGCGTCCTGCAGCTTGTGCTGGTCGCCGGCGAAGTACTGGTTTTCCCCGTCCATCTTCTCCACCTGGATGTAATCCCGGAAGCTGTCGAGCACGTTCTCGTTTCCGCTCACGTTGAGCTGGATGTCCCAAAAGTCCTCAATGCGGCTCGATTCGTAGTCCACGTTGATGCACGAGATGTACGTCTTGATCTTGCCACTAAACATTTCAGGAAGGACGTTCTCGGCCTTGGTGCCCTTCATCTTCTCTTCCATCCTCTCCATGAGCTTGCGCGAAAGTTCTTGGACATCCTGCTGCTCGAAGATGTGTCGGGTCTCCCAGCCGAAAGATTTGGTCAGTTCGTTGGTGCCAACCGCTTGCTCCGAGGTTTGCAGCTGGTAGAAGAGTCGCTGAAGGGTATATGCGGAATTCTGCATGCTCTCATCGTTTTCGGTTGGAATTTCGTAGACGGCCTAGTCGCGAGAGAGTCAGTAACCACGTAGCACGCGTTGCCGACGGGGAGGGGGAAAAACGCACCTTTCGGAACGCATTTGTAAAGTACAACGACTGGAGGAGCGAGTTGAGGTAGCAAGTGGCGCCCTGGTTCTTGAGCCCGACGTATCCCGTCTCTTTCTTGGAATCGTAGTTAACGAAGTTGTGCCACAGGACACCTGTCTCGTCTTCGACAAAGCGGATATAGGCGGTGATGTTGGCCGTGTCGTTTTCGCACAGTGGGCGGCTGCCGTGCTCCCAGGGAACGTTGAACATTCTCCGGTGCTCGACGAAGCGGGTGAAGCCCCAGTCGCCCTCCTCCTTGGTGAATCGGTGGTGAGCGGCGTGGTGAACGTATAAGCTGGGGTCGTTCTGGTTCCAGAGCACCAGAGCGAACTGCACGCAGCAGCTCCAGTTGTCGGGCACGGCACTGGCGTCGAAGCCGTGTTCGAGGTAGATTGAGCATTGGTCAGTGTTGTTGCCGTGGGGGAAGAGGAGAATGCGCCTGTAAGTGAGAGCTGTCAGTGAATTCCTTGTCGAGCACCAGCGCACCGGGTTGCGAAGCGGTGGGACGCACCATGGGTAGCCGCCGGCTTCGAAGACGGGGCCATGTTCTCTCTTGCCCAGACCGCGCCAGTTCTCTACGGTCCATGTGTGTTCGAAATCCTCGAGGATCTTGGGCTCGTCCAGTAAGGGAGGGAGAGCCAGCTCCTTCATCGCTTCGTCTATTGGCCGCGGGTTAGCCGGCACAGCGGGGTTGACGGTGACGGTGACGGTGACGGGGCAGACATACGGTCGTTGGCCAGGGGCAGATCTTGGAGCTGCTGGTCCGTCTCGCCATGCTCGAGGTTATCGGGGCTGATGATGGCGACGGGGTCCTTCTCGGGGGCGTCGGCGACTCCCACGTAGTCGTCCGCGTCCACCACCATCTCATTGGGGGAGTCGACGTTGTAGCTCTGGTTGCGGTAGATAAAGTCAGCCAAGCCTCGGTAAGGCAGACGGCGGAGATCTGGGGCCATGATGAAGGGCGCTCGCGCGCGGCGCGGAGGAAGCAAAGCAAGCTGGGGGAGAGAGTTGAAGGTTCTGCGTGGAGTGCTGCCGTCGAACAAAGGATGACGACGACCAGGGCGCTGCGATGACGATGCACGGATTATATGCGGCTGCGAGGCAAAGCAAGGCAAGGTAGGCAGGGCTGTTGTAGGAGGCAAAGCACGGAACGGACCAAGTCAAACGGGAAGGCAGGGCAGAGCAAGCAAGGCAACGTCAGGACCCGGGCATGTGCATTTGCATGGGCATAGAAGTATCGCCGACAGCTGCCAGGATATTGTGCAGCTGCTGGTGGAACGTGGGTTTCGTGAACAGTCCAGCGGTTGAAGAGCTTACCATGGTTGGCAGTCTCGTCGTGGACAGCTGCAGACGTCTCGATGTCGCCTCGGGCGGTAATTGCTGCGCGCAGCGCCCGGGACAGAGGCCGTAGAGGCTGGGGAGGCTGTCGAGATGGCCTCGAGAGGCGCTGTACGCGGTGGTTGGTGGGCAACTGCAGCAGCAATTCGCAGACAGGCGGCGGCGGCAGACGACGTCAGTTGAGGCAGAGGCCAAGGCTCAAGCCGGCGAAGCGTCGCGGGGGCAGAGGCTGGAAAAATACACGGCCGGGGCGGCGAGGGGCAGGCAAAGAGATGGAGAACAAGGAAGACCAAGGCGGGACAGGGGAGGTGTCGAAAAGGAGGGCGATTGTGCTCCCAGCTTTGTAGCCGGTGTCGATATCTGTAAGGTAAGGTATGGCAAGGTACGAAGTACGAACACGCCCGGCCAGAAAAGGTGAGAGAGAGGTGAGGTGAGGTCAGGCGGGCAACAGGTGAGGTCTGGAGAGCTTCACGCAGCGGCCGACGTGCCCGCAATCGCGGAGAAAGCAGCCCGCAAGCCTCGCCTGCCGCTGATTCCTTGGGCCGCGACGACGAGGCGCCAGTTAGAGGCGTGATGCGAGGCATGTGGATGGCGTTAGCGCGCAACCCCTTGATGTGAACAGTGACGGCGGCGGCGAGGCGCTGTTGGACTGGAACAAGGTCTTTGTGCGCCAAATCGAGTACTGCGCTAGCAGCCCTACGCGTGGCCGGCCCCGCCGCTAACAGCAGGCATGAACTGGAGCTCAGTCCATGACAGGCCCTCTTGAGCCCCGCCACCAATGACGTTCGCGGCTGTCCGACCAGAACAGCGCTTTGCAGTCTGATGAGTCGTGCTTCAACACATTCACGGACAGGGCTTCACGGTATGCTTCAGTGGGCAAACATCCGCCTGGGCCATGCGAGGTAAGTACCTAGGCACCTCTATGTGTGGGCAGCGCTGTGGCTGGTCACGGCTAGAGGAGACGGGCAACTGCATGCAACTCTCACTACCATGTCGGCCCACGACCCTTGACGTGCTCCTCACTTGCATCGGCGCGAGACAATGCACCGTCGATCCTGTCTGTTGCAGGCGACCATGCGCGTAGCATTTGGCCACGACGATTTGGCTGAGGAGCTCGCATGTCCGAGGCTTCCTGACGCTCGAGGTGGCGCGAGGAGCGTGCGCTGCAACGGCTTATGAAACAGGAATCCAAACTCTTTCCTCTGCCTTGGCGGTCCTCGTGAGTCGACAACTGCGGCTTGTACGAGTAGGTAGTCCCTTGGTCTGCCAGTCAACAAGAGGGGCACGTGCCAATCACAGAGCACAGCTCCAGAGCAGTTGCAAGCCCACCTGCGTTGCAACATGGCCAGCCTGAGGAGAGGACTTCGCTGGCAATCTCCTGGCCTATACTCTCGGTCGAACGAGGCAATTAGCGTACCGAGCGTGTGCTTCACTCGTATGACTCTACCGGAAGCCAGCCCACGGGCATCACTGTGACTGTTGCGGCAGTCCAGAGCCCTCGAGACGCACCATTCACTGCCAGCCCAGCCGATACCGCTTCCATGTGGGGTGGCCTAGCCCAAGGTGTGGCAATCCGGGGAGCTCCCGCTTCCCGGGCTCTCGCTTTGCACATGCATCGAGACACCTGCTGGAGCTGTCTGCCATTGACCTCCAGAGATACCTGCTCCATCTCCTCCTCACTTCCCCTCTCTCGCTCCCCCTTTGCCGCTTCTCTCTGCGCCCTTTTACGAATCCTCTCTTTCTTCGACTCGGCCAGTGTCCTTCGCTGGAGCACACGCCTCCCCGACTCGCCGTCGCCGCCCACGCCTGTACTCGACGAGGCCCTCTGCATGGAATCGCGGGCATGTTCTCCATCGCGCTGCGCAGAACCAGCAAACGATGCAGACTGACCGGCTCGCTCGTCGCGCGGGCTGACGTCCCGTGCTCGACGCCGCGCGCGCTGCAGCAGTCGCGCATAGCCAGCAGCGGGACCTGGCGGCCGGTGTCGGTATTAGACGAGTATGCCTGCGCGCTCCTCAAGTCCTCGTCCTCCGGCTTTCCGGCTGCGCTTCCGTTCGTGCGGGTGACTGACAGTCTTGCAAAGATGGGTTGCCAGGGAAGCGCGGCCCATAAGCCTGCGACAGCTCATGGTCTTTGGCCGCTCCCTGACCGAGTCGCGCCTCATCAGCTCTGCCAACTATGTCCGCACTGAGCTGCCCGCTAGGTAAGCCCGACCTCGTCCACTGCGTCGAGACCAAAGCCATCGCACATGCTAACGCGCATCTTGCAGAATAGCGCATCGCATTCGCGACATGCAACAGCTCCCCTACGTCGTCGTAACAAACCCCCACATCAACGAAGTCTATAACCTCTATTACAACGCCTTCGACTGCTTCCGCAAGCTCAAGGAGGTCAAGACGCTCGAGGACAACGACCGGCTGTGCGAGATCATCGGCCAGAACCTCAAGAGCCACCTGACTGTCATACCCAAGCTGGCCATGGGCATCCTCGAGTGCGGCGGTCTGATGGACCCGGTAGACCTGGACAAGTTTATGAATACAATTCTAAGATCGGTGAGTCAAGGTTGCTTTGGGTTGCTTTTGACTCAACTAACACCCTTCAGCGCATATCCCGACGCGTCATTGCCGAGCAACACCTCTCCTTGACAGAGACATTCAACTCGTCACACTTCTCCCCCGGCGCCAAGCTCTCCGAGTCCGACTTCATTGGCGAAGTCTTCATCAAGTGCTCAGCCAAGGACGTCATCGAACGCTGCGCCAAAGCCGTCACAGCCCTCGCGCGCTCAACAAACGGCCCCGACGTCCGGGTCCCGGAGATTAAAGTCGTCGGCCACCTCGACGCCAGCTTTCCCTACATCCTGAGTCATATAGAATACATCGTCGGAGAGCTGCTCCGCAACTCCGTCCAAGCCGTCATCGAGCGCCACCAGAAGCTCGACGACACCACCTCCACGCCGCCACCCATCGAGGTCACCATCTGCGAGGCACAGGATCACGTCATCTTCCGAATATCAGATCGCGGCGGCGGCATCCCGCGCGCAGAGCTGCCCTACCTGTGGTCCTTCAGCAAGGGTCCCCAGAGCCAGAAGCGCCTCGAGAACCTCGGCCAGGTGCCCCGCATGGCCGCCACGATGCAGGAGCTCCACGTCGAAGACGAGCTCAGCCGCCGAGACCTCAAGACGCCCACCTACCAGAGTTCCCTCTCCTCGCTCACTAGCCGGCCGCCCAATCTGCGCCTTGGAATGGGCCTGCCCCTGAGCCGCGTCTACGCAGAGTACTGGGCCGGCAGCCTCAACCTCCACAGCCTCGAGGGCTACGGTGTCGATGCGTTCCTGCAGATCTCGAGGCTGGGCAACAAGAACGAGCAGCTCGCCACGAGGGCCAGCATGGATGCCGTCTGACCGGAACGAGTATCCTCGAGCCCCGAATATCTTTTTCTGCATGGACAAGTTATGATGGAATAGGGGTGGTCCTAGCGCATGGTGCATTATCATTTGTTGGATGGGTCAGACAGGCAGGCCGTTCCTCTGTCCCCGAGTGCCTGCTGTCAGCAAGGAGTTTGGTGAGGTGGGAATATCATCTACTTGTATGCTGGGTTGTGGGCAACATCCGATACTTTGGTTGCACGGGGGCATCGCACTTTTGCTCGAGTGTATCATGAAACGTGATGACTGAATTACATCGGCTTTAAGGTGTCTGACTGAGAGAAAGGGGGCTTGTGTAGAGGGGACAAATAAAATAAAGGCTACATGATCAAAAGCTTCCATCTCGCGCGCCCCCGCGTCTGAAGAGAGCCATACTTGTAAGCTGGCTGCCAACGCAAATCGTAGGACTGAAAAACATGGCGAGCACGTCCGTGACACCCCTAGCCACCACAGCCAACGCGAGGCGCGGCAGGCAGAATCGCAATCATACCCCGCCTCAACTCCTGCGGCAGCACTGACACACGAGTATCCATAATGTATCTTCCTCAATGCGGGTATTCGTTGACCTTTTTTGCAACTCCTGACCCCAAACTGGAGCGACGAGCATGTGCAAAGATGGCAGCCTGTCCATCTACATGGCTTGCCGACCACGTCGTGGCCGGTTTAACGACGGCCGTGGCTGCGAACGGCGCTGCCCTGCATCGACTCGAGCTCCGTCTCCAGCTGCTTGATCTGGGCGTGAGTCTGCTCGAGATCCTTGTTAAGACGGTCGCGCTCGGCGATGAGCTTCTGCTCCCACTGGCGGAACCGCTGCTCCTCGATCTTGACCTGCTCGGTAAAGCGCTTTCGCAGGGCCTCCTCCTCCTCCTTGAACTTGGGGTTGTCGAGCTTTCTGGGCCGAGCCTCGCCGAACTTGCGTGTCTCCATCTGCTGGGCGCGGTAGGCCTCGTAGTGCAGCTCTTCGGTGGTGTGGATGAGGTCGAGCATGTGAGTTCGGATCAGGATGGACCGCAGCTTCTTGAAATCGCAGTGGTCCTCGTTCTCGACCTCGGCAACACCCCATGAATACTGACGACCCTTGACGATGCGGCCGTCGCCAGTCTTGACGTCCTTCTCGGAGCCGATGACGGCGAAGGGCATGGCGGCCATCAAGCTGCGGGCATGCTGAGCAGCAGCCTCGTCATCCTCCTCGATCGGGGGCTGGTAGATCTTAATGTTCTGGGCCTCGATGACGGAGATGATCTACAACAATAGTTAGCTAGCAAGTCCACCTGGAGCATCCACTGTGCCGCATTACCCTTTGCTTGAACTTGGCCAGGTCAGCAGGGCTGAGGGTGTCGGCCTTGGCAATGACAGGGATCAGATTGACGCGAGAGCAGAGCCTCTTCATGACCTCGATATCCAGGGGCTTGAGGGTGTGGCCGGTAGGGCGGATGAAGTACAGGCAGGCATGGACACGGAGGTCAATCTTGTCCTGGCGGCGGGGCTGCTGCTCCTGAAGCATGTACGACTCGTGCTGGTCGTCGAGGAACTCAATGATGGGCATCCAGGAGTCACGGTTGTTGACATAGTCGCCGAAGCCGGGGGTATCAATGACAGTCAGGCGGACTGCACGAGGGCACGGTTAGCTGGGTTCAGGCACGCACGCACGCGTTGGGCGGTGATGTCTGTACCCTTGAAGAACTTCTCCTCCAGCTCAGCCTTGGTGATCTCGATCTCGACCGTCTTGTCGACCTGCTTCTGGTGACGCTTCTTGTGGTCGGCGTAGTTCTTGATGGTGGTGGAGAAGAGGGTGTTGATGAAGGTGGTCTTTCCCAAGCCTGACTCGCCAGCAACCTGGGGTACGTCGGTCAGTCAGCCGTTGTCGTCGAAAGGACTTTGAATGCAAGGAAACTGCTCCACGAGCTCCTCGATTCGAATTGCAACATGTACATACCATGATAGTGAAGCCGGCACCGCGTTTGGCAACAATCTTGTGTCGCTGGTTGGGGAGATTGGCAATGCCAATCGGTGAGGCGCTCTCAGCAGCGGGAGGAGCCATCTCGAGAGAACTTGGGCGCAAAGCAGGTACTGAAGGTGATGCAGAAAAGACGCAGCTCGAAGCCGACGATGCACAGGCAGATGAAGACCGCGGACAGACGCCTACGATGGCTGTGCGAGTCGAATTGAAGGGACTGGAGTCGGGGGATGGTGGAGGTTCGGGAGCTTGTTGGATGCAACAGGCACGAAGCACTGGAGCGAGGTGTACCTCAGGGGCAACAGGCGGAAACGGGACCAAGCCAAAAGGGGGGGCCATGGCGGCCAATTTTGCTCCCCTTGCCCCGTTGGCTGGTCTGGGGGTACACGGCGCAGGAGGTGGCCCCCTCTTCCTTCCCAATGGCGTTCCGCCTGACAAGGGGGTCGGCCCATAATTACTGGCCAAACCGTAAACGTGACCTAGACCGAAGGCCGGATTAATCATCTGCCGGCCGCTCCATCACGTTGGGGGGTGGTCAATTTGCGGGTGGTACGAAGTTCGATACGACTCCATGACTCCTTTCCTCGAAACTTAAGACGGTCAATACCGCTGACTGACGCCCAGCGTCTTATCCGAGAACATCTTCTGATCCCAGAGATGGATCTGTTTGATGAGTTTGCAAACAAAGAACATTCTACCATGTGCTCGCTCAGCTGACCCTCGATGTGCTACGAGCCGCCGTCGTGGGTGGGCTTTTCGGGACTTCATGGAAGAAGCCAGAGGTCTTAATATCGGAGGATGATACAGGGAAGATGCGATTCGTGTCGTCTTCATCGGGGTCGGTGTCATGGCTGGGAGGGACGTATGCATCGGGCAGGTCTAGCGGATGCGTCTCGTCGAACCACACATTGTCTAGGGCCGCCCGCGCAGAGCTGTCATAGTCGCCGCTATACTGCTCATCTTCGGCGCGCGGCTCTTCGTCCTCGTTAATGGGCTCTGCCTTTCTGCGAATCTCGTCGAAGCACTACAGAAGAGCATGTTAGCTGAGTCTGTCGATGCCATGGTCTAGTGGAACACAACGTCGTTTCTGAGCTTGAGCATGCAGACCTCGCGGATGAGAAGCGTGGCAGCGGCCCATTCCTCTCCAGTGTGCCAGTTGGACCGCGGGGGCGCAAGCAGGACAGGGAATCGTTCCTTGGGCAGCCAGGTCAGGATTTCGCACCCCTCACCGATACATGCATGTTGAATTGGGCGGCAAGGCATCGTCTTTCACCATGGCGATCGCAGTTGGAAACCTTCTTGGCCGGCATTCCACCAACCTGGTAGAGGACGCGTGAGATATTGACTGCCAAGTACTGCGGTAGGTCGTAGTCCGTACGCGCCATATCGGCAGCAGGTCGCGCCACCCATTACCACCGAGTATCGATGTCTATAGTTAAGCCATGACCTGCTGTCGGTTGTTTTCTATCCTTACGTTTGAGTACGGTCCATTCATATAGGCATACGCCTCATTTTGCTGATAGTTTGATCTCACCTGGTAAGGTGATGTCGGCAGGAGACTGTCGACGATGTCGCGAAGTCCATGTCGGGCAAGCCGCCTCTCGCCGCCCCAGATATTCAATCAATCTGGAAATGATGAAAGCATTCTGAAGTTTACGTGAGAGAACATGAAAAAGGAGTTGAATGGGCTGTGAAATGAAAGAGCTGGCTGAATTACTTCATACGAGTGTTGCACGGGGGAGAAAAGCCATGATCTGAGATGCTGACTGGCAGTGGTCGATTGGAGTTGCGTTCACGAGCTCGAACACTACACACAGCGAGCAACCTTACGGCGGTGATTGCATCACTAGGTGTGCATCGTTTTTGCCAAGCGAGCGAAGCCGGCAGCGTTAATTAAAGGCCAAATACTGTTTACGGTCAATAACAATATAGTACATGGATATACCTGAGAGAATTATATTTACGGACTAGTTAGCCATCGAGGATTAGGGCAAGGACATGTTATATAGTTGAGCTGGATACTGAATAGAAAATCTAGCTAGAGTATTATAATCGAGATCTTTAATATATCCTATTTAGGTCACTGTGCACGAAGTTCCAGTTAATGGATTTCAAATGGATATAGTAGAAATTAAGAGCTGCATAATTAACTAAGCAAGTCACTAAGTACAAAGAGGCAACGTGGCGGAGTGGTTAACGCGACAGCCTGCTAAGCTGTTTCCCTCGGGAGCGCAAGTTCGAATCTTGCCGTTGTCGTTTTTTTTTGACCATCAGCTGCTTTCTTTATTATTTGCCAAGAAACACGTGACCAGGCACGTGCTTACAGTGGGGTTCTCTTAAAATTCATTGGCCTAGCTCATCGATAAGAGAAGCAATCAGTCAATCCCAGCCAGAATTTTTGGCAGCGACCCAAGTTGCAACTCCGAGTCGCAATACCATGGCCTGCAGATGACCATGAAGACCGACTTCAAGGTATGGCCGAGCCCCAATTGGCAGGCGCATGCATTCCGACTCGTACTAACATTGCGAGTCGCAGTTTTCGAACTTGCTGGGCACCGTCTACTGCCAGGGCAATCTGCTCTTCAACCCCGATGGCACCCATCTTTTCTCGCCCGTGGGGAACCGGGTGACGGTCTTCAACCTGGTAGAGTATGCATGCCTTTATAACTGTTGATGGGCCGTGTGTGCGCATTTGTCTAACGGGAGCCTCTGACAGGAACAAATCATACACACTTCCCTTTGCGCACCGCAAGAACATCTCCAGAATCGGACTTGCACCCCGCGGCAACATCCTCCTCACAGTCGACGAAGACGGCCAAGCGATCCTCACCAATGTCCCTCGCCGGATAGCCATATACCACTTCTCCTTCCGATCGCAGGTCACGGCGCTCGCCTTCTCCCCCTCCGGGAGGCACTTCGCTGTCGGACTCGGTCGCAAGATTGAGGTGTGGCACGTGCCTTCGACGCCAGACTCGAACGTTGGCGGCGAGCTCGAATTCGCACCGTTTGTGAGACATCATACACATACTGGGCACTTTGACATTGTGCGGCATATCGAGTGGTCGAGCGACTCCAGGTTCTTCCTGACTGCCTCCAAGGATCTCACGGCGAGAATATGGAGCTTGAATCCGGAAGAAGGCTTTACGCCGACGGTGCTCTCGGGCCACAAGCAAGCAGTCGTGGGAGCATGGTTCTCCGAAGACCAGGAAACCATCTACACCGTGAGCAAGGATGGCGCAGTCTTTGATTGGCGCTATGTCAAACCCCTCAATCGCATCGAAGAGGACGACGAGATGCGGGATGAAGACGACGACTCTGACATGCGATGGCGAATAGTCCAGAAGCACTATTTCATGCAGGGGAGTGCCCACGTGAAATGTGCGGCTTTCCACCCAGAGTCAAACCTGCTGGTGGCTGGCTTCTCGAATGGCATCTTTGGACTCTACGAGATGCCAGACTTCAACAACATCCACAAGTTGAGCATCTCCCAGAACGACATCGACTTTGTGACCATCAACAAGAGCGGAGAGTGGTTGGCTTTTGGAGCCTCGAAACTCGGTCAATTGCTGGTATGGGAGTGGCAGTCGGAGTCTTACATTCTCAAGCAGCAAGGCCATTTCGACTCGATGAACTCACTCGTCTACTCGCCGGATGGGCAGCGGATCATAACGACGGCCGACGACGGCAAAATCAAGGTATGGGACATCGAATCAGGGTTCTGCATCGTTACCTTTACCGAACACACGAGTGGTGTGACGGCCTGCGAGTTTGCGCAAAAGGGCAACGTCCTTTTCACGGCCAGTCTCGACGGCTCGATCCGAGCATGGGATCTCATCCGGTACCGAAACTTTCGCACATTCACGGCGCCGACCCGGCTATCGTTCTCTTGTATGGCTGTGGACCCTAGTGGCGAGGTTGTCGCGGCCGGATCCCTGGACTCTTTCGACATTCACATTTGGTCCGTCCAAACTGGCCAGCTCCTCGATCAGCTGTCCGGCCATGATGGCCCGGTTTCTGCTCTGGCATTTGCGCCAAACGGAGGGTCTCTGATCAGTGGCAGCTGGGACCGCACTGCTCGGATATGGTCAATCTTCAACCGGACACAGACGAGCGAACCGCTCCAGCTGCAAGCAGACGTGCTGAACATTGCTGTACGGCCGGATTCCCTGCAGCTTGCCATCTCGACGCTCGACGGGCAGTTGACGTTCTGGTCCCTGGCAGATGCCGAGCAAGTCGCCGGGCTGGACGGACGTCGCGATGTATCCGGAGGTCGAAAGATTACGGATCGAAGAACCGCGGCCAACGTCTCCGGGACCAAGAGTTTCAATACGATTCGCTACAGCATGGATGGAAGCTGTCTCATTGCTGGTGGCAACAGCAAATACATCTGCCTGTACTCGGTGACGACCATGGTCTTGCTGAAGAAGTTCACCGTCAGTGTCAACCTGTCTCTATCTGGGACACAGGAGTTCCTCAACAGCAGGAATATGACGGAGGCGGGACCTATGGCAGGGCTAGACGACCAAGGCGAGGCATCCGATCTTGAAGATCGCGTCGACTCGAGCCTGCCGGGATCCAAGCGTGGTGGAGACCCTTCAGCCAGGAAAAAGCTGCCGGCCGTCCGTGTGACGGGCATTGGCTTCTCACCTTCTGGAAGTGCGTTTTGTGCTGCCTCGACAGAGGGCCTCTTAATCTACAGCCTGGATACGGCTCTCCAGTTCGATCCATTCGACCTGAACATGGAGATTACTCCCGCCTCGACCCTGAACGTGCTGGAAACGGAGCGCGACTTTCTCAAGGCCCTCGTCATGGCGTTTAGGCTAAACGAGGCTGGCCTGATCAAGCGAGTGTTCTTGGCCGTGCCGCCAGCGGACATTTCCCTGGTGGTGGCAGACTTGCCGACCGTCTACGTGTCTCGGCTGCTGCGCTTCGTCGCCGCCCAAACCGAAGAGTCCCCGCACATTGAGTTCTGCCTCTTGTGGATCAAGGCGCTTGTCGACAAGCACGGCGCGTGGCTGACGGCCAACAGGGGCAAGGTGGATGTCGAGCTGCGGATAGTCTCGCGCGCTGTATCGAGGATGCGTGACGAGATCCGGAGGCTGGCGGATGAGAATGTCTACATGGCGGACTACCTCCTGGGGCAAGCTGGCAAGGAGATGCAAAAGGGGGGTGGCCTGCGGCTCAAGTCGGGCGGAGAGCAGATGATTGACCTCGGCACGAGCGGCAACGCAGAGTCTGGCGGGGAGTCTGACGACGACGAGTGGATTGGACTAGAGTAAGACGGCTGGTTCATATAGATGGACGTGACTCTGTAAATACCCGCATACAACGTGTTTCCAACCTAGAGACGTGCCGCAGATTCACGGTTCTCAGACGACCCTCGTCAAGCGTTACGTTGCCTTGGGGATGCCCTCCCACGCCTCCTTGAAGCCAGCCGACCGCACCCACTCGTACTCGTCGCCCTCGACACCGCGCAGCAGCATGTACATGACCTTGAGCCACGCCTCGTCCCCCTCGATGCGGATCCACGGCCGGCCGGCCCACTTGCGCGAGACGTCCTGGGCGAGCAGCAGCGCGCGCACCGTCTTGATGGTGTGCCCGTCGTCGACGACGGCGTGGAAGCGCGGCAGCAGATGGCGCGCGTGGGCCACGGGGTGGGCGTCGGCGGGCGCATACGTGGCGAGGGCGTCGGCGAGGCGCAGGGGCGGGCTGCCGCGGGCGAGGTACTCGACGCAGTCCAGGCGCAGCTTCCACTCGAGCAGGCGGGCGCGGGCGGCGGCGGGGATCCAGGCGGCGTGCCTGTTGAGGGAGAGGAAGAAGGGCGCCGAGGTGAGGTGGTGGCTGCGCCGGTCAGTGATGCTGCTGCTGCTGCTGGGGACGGGGGTGGATCGAGGCAGGGCGGCGGGCGTACATGAGGAAGAAGTCAAACTTGGGAATGTAGGGCGGGTTCCAGGCGGCGGCGGCGGCAATGTACGCGGCGGAATGCATCATCTCGGCGGTGCGCTCCTCGACGTCGTCGGGCGAGACGCGGATCTGGGCGAGCAGCGCGACGGCCTCGTCCTCGGCGCGGGCCAGCACGCCGTCGTAGATGCGGCTCGGGTCCTCCCAGCGGGCGCTCGTCGCGAGCGTCTCGTTCTCGCGGCGCACCGCCTCGCACATGTCCGCCAGGGGGCGCTGCGGCTC
>PKSG01001007.1:17501-48745 GCA_002916505.1 Tolypocladium paradoxum | reverse complement strand
CCCGTAGCCGCGTTCCAGAGCCGGACGGTGCCATAAGTTGAAGCCGACGCTAGCCTTTTGCTGTCTAGCGAGAAAGCGACGGCCTTAACGGAACTATTACTATATCCATTATACTCTTCGAGCGTCTGTAAGTGCGCCCCCGTAGCCGCGTTCCACAGCTGGACGGTGCCGTTGCCGCGGCCAAGGGGACTATCCGAAGTCGACGCTGATACTGATACGAGCGTCTTGCCGTCTGGCGAGAAGGCGATGGCCTCAACGGGACCGCTATGCTCGAGCGTTGGTCGTCGGTGTAACCCCATAGCCACATCCCAGAGCCGGACGGTGCCGTTGCTGCTGCTCAAGCGAATACCCCACGCCGACGCTAGCGTCTTGCTATCTGGCGAGAAGGCGATGGCATTGACGGGACCGCTGTGCCCATCATATACCTCGAGCGTCTGCAAGTGCGCCCCCGTAGCCGCGTTCCATAGCTTGATAGTGCCACTACCGTGGCCAAAGAGGCTACCCAATGTCGACTCTGACGCTGACGCTAGCGTCTTGCCGTCGGGCGAGAAGGCGACGGCGTTAACGGGACTGCGATGCTCGAGCGTATAGAAGTGCGCCCCCGTAGCCGCGTTCCATAGCTGGACGGTTCTATTAACGGCATAGGGCTTATCCGATGCCGACGCCGACGCCGACGCCGACGCCGACGCCGACGCTGAAGCTAGCGTCTTGCCGTCGGGCGAGAAGGCGACGGCGTTAACGGGACTGCGATGCTCGAGCGTATAGAAGTGCGCCCCCGTAGCCGCGTTCCATAGCTGGACGGTGCTGTTGTCGTAGACACGGGACGATGACGCTACCGCTAGCGTCTCGCCGTCTGGCGAGAAGGCGACGGCCTGGATGGGATCGCCATATCCCCGGAGCATTAGTCGTCGGTGAGCCCCTGTAGTCATATCCCAGAGCCAGACGGCGCCGTTGTTATTGCCGTACTCGTTGCCAAAGAGACCGTCCGACGACGCCGACGCTAGCGTCTTGCCGTCTGACGAGAAGGTGATGACGTTGACGGAACTGCTGTGCTCGAGCGTCTGTAAGTGCGCCCCCGTAGCTATATTCCATAGCTTGACGGCGCCGTCGCGGTAGAAAAATGGAACCCCCTCCGATGCCGACGCTAGCGTCTTGCCGTCTGGCGAGAAGGCGATGGCGTTGACGGAACTGCTATGTCCCTTGAGCGTCTTTAAATGCTCCCCCGTAGCCGCGTTCCAGAGCCGGACGGTGCCGTTGACGCCGTTAAAGGAATCACCCGACGACGCTGACGCTAGTGTCTTGCCGTCTGGCGAGAAGGCGACGTCGTTGACGGACCCCCAATGTCCCTCGAGCGTCTGTCGGTGTACATCCCAGTGGCGTCGAATACCTGCAACCATGTTGATGAACGGCAGCCTTTCCTTCCACTGCGCATTCCTGACCTCGCTTGTCGTTGGACTGAACACGAGTGCGGAGCCATACGTCTGCAACGGAGCCCGATCTATGATCGACCCGTGGCTTTGGACAAATTTCTCGGCATCTTCCAAGAACCTAGCAAGCCGAGGGCTCGCGCCCGATTCCTAGACGCGATTAGCATCTGACTATAACGGCAACGGTCACAAACATACCTGGACAGTATGCAGAAGCTTTATTATTGATAGCATCCCTTCAGATAGTTTTCCCAGGAGGGATAGGCTCTCAAGCCAGCGGAGGAACCGTTCCTTCAGAAACGCAAACACTACTCCGTCGTCTGCCAGCGCTCTTTCGCACTCGGGGCTTTCGCCGTTCCGGAGGATATGGTCGGCCCAGAAGACGCAGGAGTACCGTACTGGGGCCAGCGGGTCTGGCTGGGGGCATCTCATATCCTTTGGTTTGAGCCCGTAGTCCGGTAGGGCATACATGTTTTGTTTCAGCTTTGACATTGCATCGACTGAGCGCCTGCAAATGTCCGCATGCCCTTGGGCAATCCCACCTGACTGAATCCTTATCGTGTAGTTCGCCTCTAGGTAGTCTTTTGCTGACTGGTGAATGATGAAGACTTGCCCGTCTCGCAGAGTAAGGAATGAGCCGCACATGCTGATGACCCTCTGCACCGTGCTGGCTTTGGCTGCAATCGTGTCCGGCAGTCCGGACACCACGTTCAGCTCTGGTATGTAAAGTGGACGATAGGCTAGAGTAACCGCAGAAAGGACGAGTTGGCAGAGCTCGACGTCTCGTCTCATCTTGAGCCGGTGAATCTGCTCCATCATCCGATCATACAATTCATCAAGGCCTGCCGGTACGTCCTCGAGCACTTGCTCCACGTTCCAGCTTTCAACTTGGTTAAGCTCGTTAACGACGAGGGATACCCAGAGGAAGGTTCCATGGGCCCTCTGGCGTAAAACGCGTCGAACCTGCTTCCGGAGCGCGTCGTCGTCTTCTAAACACTCGAGTTGCGATATCCTATCGTCAATATACGCGTCGACGGCACGTGAGACGTTCTCTGCATTTTCCTTTAGCTCGAGGCATAGTCTCATTTGCGAGTTGTTGGATTTTAACCCCCGTTCGATATCGGGCCTGTTGCGGCTGGACACGATCCACTTGACATGAGGAGATAATAGCGCAAGCTTGACGACGAGCTTCAAGAGCTCCTCTAGACCGGACATACATTCGTCCAGTGCGTCGATGATAAAGTAGGCGCCCTTCAAGCTCGGATCTTGCAGAATATTTGCAAAGATCTCGGACAGGGCGATCCAGGCGTTCGCGTCATCAAACAATGCTTTGCCCGCGTCATTGTGCTTTTCCTGTACGTGTGAGACGAGTGATTCCTGCTCCTTGACGAGCAGGTAGATTAGCCCGCGGAGGACGGCCGTTGCGCTATTGGTGCGGGAGTCTGTGCCCTGGCAGAAGAAGTAGGACACATGGTGCGCGTTCTGCTTCTTTAGCTCGTCGATGATGCCGCAAAGCATCATGGTCTTGCCCTTGCCCGGGTCGCCCTTGATCCAGAGCAGACGTCTGGATTCGTCGTCGCGCCATCGCAGGAAGTCGTCGTGGGCGAGTACCCAGCGGTACGAGTCCTGCAACAGGCCACCCTTGGTATCCTCGATGCGCACCTTGTCGTGGCGCGGATCGGTGATGCGCAAATCGGCGAGGCAGCGCTCTGCCGTCTGGTAAACGTTGATCCTGTCTCCAATCTGGACCTCGGCGTTGTTGCGGGCGTTTATGTTCCCAGCGGCATTCGGCATCGTGTCTGAAATATTCCTGCAATCTTCGCGAGCAGTTAGCCCAATGTCAGTACGCATCAACGGCTCCGAGCTCACGATCGCGACCCGACGTTGTCCGGGCCCTAGCAAAAGAGGCTGGGCTCTACGGAATCAAGGGGCAAAAGTCAAGGCGTCCACGTATTTTGGGCTCTTGATGCGCAGAATAGGGGGGGGATGCAGGTACACAGGCGAGACTGGCCGTGAAAGCTCCGAGTACACAGGCTGATCAATCTGCGAACTGCGGGCTGCCTGTGGCTTGTGATGCTGCCCAAGATGCCCGGAGGCGTGCGGGGGCTCAAGTTGGCACTCAGCCGGCGACTTTATGTAGGCTGAGATATCTGGCTGCAGACCGACCAGGCGCGTAGCCCGCCAATCATCAGTGCCATGCTGCGGACTGAGGCTCAGCCAAAGAAGACACGGAGCAATGAGGAGTCCTCCTCGTCAGCTGCGCCGCCCGCTCATGCTGCTTCCGTCGGACGCCGTCAAGAAATCGAACGTCGTTGCACCTCACTACTAGTATGGCCGAACTCTTCGGCACCGTGGCGGGCGCTTTGAGCGTTGCGGCCCTTTTCAACAACTGCGTCGACTGCTTCGAGTACATCCAGCTGAGTCGCCATTTCGGTCGAGACTTCGAACGCTGCCAGATAAAACTCGACATCGCCAAGGTCCGTCTGAGTAGATGGGGTAAGGCCGCCAAAATCAACGAGGACCCTCGCTTCGCCGCCGACGCGCCAGACGACAGAGATTCTCGAGAGGTCCGAGTGATCCTAGAAGAGATCGAACTACTCTTCCAAGCGGCGCAGAAGTCGTCGAAGCGGTACGAGATCAAGGCGAAGCAAGAGGACTTGGCCAAGTTTGAAGAGGAGCATATGCAGCAAGCGGTTCGGGGACTGCACAGCCGATTGGGGTTGATCGCCCGCCAGAGACAAAAGCGAACGGGTCTACTCAAGAAGGTGGCGTGGGCGCTATACGACGGCCAGAATTTCGACAAGCTGGTGGAGCAGATCACAGGATTCATAGACGATCTTGAGAAGCTGTTCCCCGTGGAGACTATGCGTCGCCAGCTCGTGGAGATGGAAATCGAGACGGTGGACGACGAGCCGAGTTTACTGGCTCTGCGCGACGCCGCTGCTGGCACAGACGGTTACTTGTCCGATGCCGCTGTGAAGAAGCTTGAAGGCATTGCGGGGAGGAACTATGCAAAGAATATCAAGAGCGAGGAGATGGCGAGGGTGCTGGTTGGCAATGCGTGGACTGAGAATGCCTTGGCTCGTGGGCCGGGCACTGCGGATCAGACGGCGAACACGGCAGATTCTATTGCGGTGAAGGGTAACTCGGCGGTGCAGGTTGGGAACCAATACGGTGGGCGCGGCATTTTTAATGCTTAGGCGTCACACACTCGACAACATGCCTACCAAGGAGGGAGACAAGGCGCTCACTCGTTGTTAAGATGCCACTACGGATTGCCCAAGGTGTCGTCACACTGGATGCTGCCTCTAGTCGCGAGGCGTTGATTTTTTGTTCGTCAACGGACTGCATCCAACTGTCTCGTGGCTCTCGACTACGAAGGGGGCACGCAAGGGGGGGCGCCTGGGCCGGATGTCAGGAACTCACCTAATACATTTGGCTATTTCAACGGAGTGGGACGGTCATGGTCATTCACGTACGCCATCACCATGGCGGCTGGGCATGTATAAGCTGCACGCCGGGTCTGTTTCTGTTTCCTTTCCTTTCCATTCCTGTCTGTCCAGGTCGCCTTTGTTCATGTTGCTGGCCTCTTCCATCATGAAGCTCCAGTCTACTCTGCCCTTGGTCGCCTTTGACCCTGTGTCCAACAGCTGTACTCGGCAAGATGACAGGGAGAATGGATTCGTTCGCTCCAAGTATTTTATTTAAGTTTTTTATGTATAAAAAAGCAAACAAAAACAACGACATCTCACCGCCGCACCCGCACCAAGATATCGTCGTCGTCGTCGTCGTCGTTCGCGGCGGCGGGGGCGGGGAAGTCGGGGCGGGCCGGGGAAGTCGGGGCGGGCGGCGGACTGGTCAGCTTGGGCGAGGAATTCATCCATCTCAACAAGGATGACCCTTGAACGGCACAGTATGCTGCGGATACAAACCCCAACAATATGAGTTCGCCGCTCTATATGGGCTCAGATTAGAGCTTTACGCAGTTCCAATCGGGCGCTTGTAACCTTGCATGGACAATCACCCAACCGGACATAGCAATACCAAGGTTGGCCAACGTTTTTGTTTTATTGTCCTAACAAAGCTAGCTCACGGTAACAACCATTTTGCCGTGCGCCTGCCCTCTCTCCATTGCTTCGTGGGCGGCATGTATCTCGTTGAACCCAAACACCTTCCACGGCTCTGCGTCAATCTTGCCATCGGCTACCTTCTGAAGAATGGTGCGCAGCGGCACGTCCGACACGGGAAAATCGTCAGTTCCAAAGACGAAGCTGCCAAAGAAGTTGAAGTGAACCCCGCTCGCCATCTGCAGGAGCGGGTTGAAGCCGCGGTCCTGTTCCGGGCCGGACGGGCCCTTGATCGGATCCAACCCGCCGAGCCAGCCGGCCAGACAAAGGCGGCCGTCGCGGCGGACAAGTTGCAGGGATTCCACGACTGTGCTGTTGCCGACCAGCTCTAGCACGCAGTCAAACTTGGTCGTCTTACCACTCTCGCCGAGTCGCCCTCCTAGGTTGGGTCCTTCGAGCACAGTCTCGGACACGCCCAGCGCCTTCAATGCGGCAAACTTGGCCTCGCTGCGACTAGTGGCGGTTACAATCGCGCCCGCATCCACGGCAAGATTGACAGCCGCTCTGCCGAAGGACGAAGTGGCGCCCCTGATGAGAAGCGTCTGTCCCGGCTGCAAGTTTAGGTTCCTGAAGAGACAAGTCCAAGCCGTAGCATAGCTCTCCGGCAGGGCGGCGGCGTCCGCCCATGAGACGGGCAGCTCCTCTCCCGGCTTTCCCAATGCCACAATGTTGCTGACGTTGGCCACCGTGTATTCTGCATAGCTGCCGGGAATGGTGCGACCAAGTCCGCCCATGAGCGCGGCCACGGGCGTCCCTACCCCGAGCTCGCCGCCGGGGCATTCCTCGACGATGCCGACACATTCGATGCCGCTTATGGGAACTGACTCGGTCCATTCGCCGCGGCGCATGTGCATCTCGGCATGGTTGATGCCGAACGCCTTGATGCGGATCAGGGCTGTGCTGGGTGCGGAGGCTGATGGCTTGGGAACGTCCTTGATGACGAGGTTGTCGATGGGGCCAAAGTCCGAGATGACGATCGCCTTCATGGTAGTAGGCATGTCTAGTCCGGGTATGTGTTCGTCTTTTTGTTGAAGCTGAGCTGTAGTTGGCTTTTGCTGGGATGTTTGACGATCAGCTGTGGCTGGCGAGACGCTTGAAGGGTGTTGACTACGTGCAAGCCATCACAGACGAACGGATATAGTTATACGTCGGATCTCGTCGACTTCCATTCAAGCCGTTGTCAATTATTAACTTTTCGTATTTTTCAGCAGCCTTTTCGTGCCGCAAGCCGTGATTCCACAGAATTGAGAACCTGACTGGAGGCAATTAAGTTCCCGTGGGTTGCGCCCTCTGAATGACACACCGGTGACGTCGCGATAGGTTCGCTGACAAACCCGGCTCAGCTACGAGGAATCATTCTAGGATTGGCCAAACAGCTCGAAACAGCCAACCTCATTTTCAGCCCCTCACAGAGGGTTCGCGGGAAATGCGTGTTGAATGTCCAGAGGCAGCAATCCGCAGGAGAAGGGCAGTGGATAGGGACAGCGCTTTCTCGCTTTTCCTTGCAGGAGATGTAACGGGCGGGCGCTGTGTCAAAGTCAAAGTTTACTTTTCAGTCCGTGGACAAAACAACCATTACGTTATCAGGGCCGAGCACGTTGGGCGGTTGAAAAGCACTCGAGTGGGGATACATAGTAAGCGAGCAGCGGAAACATCGTGAGCCAAACAACGCTCCCCACCGCGCTCCAGATGCGAAAGAATTAAATATTTCAGCGTTAATGGTAGTTCTATTTTAATACTCCATAATTAACGCACAATTCTTTCACACAGCATGTGTAATGTCGCCGTGCGGTATCTCTACCGGCGAGACAATGGCCAGCTTCCACGTGACTTATCACGCGCCGCCCTCCAGCCAATCACAGCCCCAGCAATGTAATCCCGCAGCAACAGTTCCTCACAGAAACAGCCTCCAGCACCTCACCTCGTCGCTCCGCGAACGCCTCTCCTCTCCTCCTGTCCCCCTCGAAGCTGCGAGCAGTTGGCCTGCTGCCCTTCAATCGCCCTCCCCACGCCGACACAGACACCTCCGCCATGGCGCCGGCCCTGCAAGCCTCGGCGGCGATGCTCGCGCGCCGACAGCTGCTCCTCGCCACCACCAGCCGAGCTGCAGCAACCTCGGCCACCACGACGCCCGCCGTCGCCGCGGTGCGGATCATGGCCCAGCGAGGCTACGCGACGCCCAAGGGGCCCCCGCCGGCGAACTTCCGGACGAGCAGGCGGGTCGAGTGGTCGTGGGACCGCGAAAGCACGCTCGACCGCATGGGCAAGTTTTTCCTCCTGACCGAGATGGCCAGGGGGATGTACGTGCTGCTCGAGCAGTTCTTCCGACCGCCGTACGTTGCCCCGTCCTGTTGCAAGAAGCAGCGGTTGGCCTGCAGGAGATGAGTGAATGCCACTGACGACGAGGCGCGGCAGGTACACCATCTTCTACCCCTTTGAAAAGGTACGACGCTCGACCTCGGACGTCCCAGCAAGCCCTGGAAACAGACCAATTGACTCCCGCGCAGGGCCCCATCTCCCCCCGATTCCGCGGCGAACACGCCCTCCGACGATACCCCTCTGGCGAAGAGCGCTGCATCGCCTGCAAGCTCTGCGAAGCCGTACGTTGCCCTCACCGACTCCATCCCCACGGGGAGCGAAACGGGGAACCATACAACGGCATCAGTGCTGACCCAGCTTCCCCAGATCTGCCCCGCCCAGGCCATCACCATCGAGGCCGAGGAGCGCGCCGATGGCTCCCGCCGGACGACCCGCTACGACATCGACATGACC
Organism: Tolypocladium paradoxum; assembly: GCA_002916505.1. Classification (NCBI taxonomy): domain Eukaryota; kingdom Fungi; phylum Ascomycota; class Sordariomycetes; order Hypocreales; family Ophiocordycipitaceae; genus Tolypocladium; species Tolypocladium paradoxum. The sequence continues at coordinate 40,419 of PKSG01001007.1, read as the reverse complement.
AAGTGCATCTACTGCGGCTTCTGCCAGGAGTCGTGCCCCGTTGACGCCATTGTCGAGAGCCCCAACGCCGAGTACGCCACCGAGACGAGGGAGGAGCTGCTGTACAACAAGGGTGCGTTTTCCCATTTGCCTGCCTTGCAGTCAATGGCTCGTGGTTGCGGGCGGATGTGTTGATATTGGGGCCGGCGTTGCGTGACTTTTGACACACCCGCCAAGCACCACAGCCAAGCACCACACCAAACCAAAACCATCCTTGCACCATTTATCTGGTCTTTTCGGAGACAATTGGCTAACGCAATCGCGTGCAGAGAAGCTCCTGTCCAACGGCGACAAGTGGGAGCCCGAGCTCGCGGCCGCCATCCGCGCCGACGCCCCCTACCGATGATCCCCAACCCGACGACGCCAACGACACACCCAAGAAGGCGTCCACAGCCGCGAAATGCTTATTCGGCTATTCCCTATGTGCCATGTACAGGTAGGACGGAGGGATGGGTGGCAGCTGATTCGAGACTCGGAGCGCCAAGGGGGCAGTGGACGCAGCAGTTTCTGTACATATGACGGCTCCGGAGCTCAAAGACAATGTCCTATTTTCATGTCTGTTTCGTGCCAAGGCTGCTTAACCGTCTACAGTGCTATTCGCTACTCATCAGCAACGCCGACCCTTGCCACCGACAACTCCTCGCCACGCCACACCCGCCAAACACTGTTCAACCCCAAGCTCATCAGCATTTGTACACCTTCCTCTCGCCGTCCTTGCCCGCCGCCGTGAGCAGCAGCTCCATCAACCCCACGGCCACCTGCCGCACCGACTCGTGGTACCTGCCGGCGTCCGGGTAGAACGGGCAGGCACGGCTCTTCGTCTCGTTGCCAAACTCAACCGTCAGCGCCTGGATGCGGTTGGCGCCGCACCTGTGACCGTAGTACTGCCCGAGGGCGTGGTCGGTGCTGTCGCCGGCCGTCGGGTACAGGCTGGAGCTGGGCTTGGGATCGTAGCGCACCGCGCCGGCCCGGTTCATGGCGCGGCTCATGCGGTCCGAGAGGCCCGTCTGCGCGTCCAGGTCCGCCTGCTCGATGTACTCGCGGTACACGCTGTCGGGCGGGTCCACGCCGATGAAGCCGCGCTTGCCGTCGTAGGCGGCGTTGGTGAAGCTCTGCTGGGGGTCCGTCGTCTGCGGGTCGTCGTCGCCCCAGGCGTAGAGGACGTCGCCGCCAAACGAGTGCAGGTCGAGGAACCACGAGAGCTGGGCGTGCTGGCCCATGACCCAGACCATGTTCTGCGTCTCCGCCTCGGACAGCGGGGCGGTGCCGTGGAACACCTCGCTGCCGGGGTCGTCGGACGCTGCGGCGCCGATGTCAGCGCGCGGGTTGAAGATGCGCGTGTAGTCCCACATGACGGCGAAGTTGCGGTTCAGGTCGACGCCGATGTCCGCGTCGCCCTTCGCGCTCGTGGTGTTGCGGTTCTTGCGCCAGCACGCGTTGCTCCGCTGGTCGTAGGCCACGCCGTCGGGGTTGACGAGCGGCATGAAGGCGACGCCCGCCGACAGCGCCGTCGTGACCTGCTCGTTGGTGTAGCTCTGGTTCCCGTACCGGACGCCGGTGCCGTTGGCGCGCGCCGCCAGGAGGTCCGCCATGAAGTAGAGGACGTTGTCGGGCCCGCCGCGCTCGCGGGCGTGGATGCCGCTCTGGATGAAGACGCGGGGCGTGCCGATGGTCGCGCCGTGCATCTGCCGGCCCTCAAAGGTCGAGTACGGCGCCGTGAAGAGCTTGACGTCGCAAAAGGCGTTGGCAAGGCCCTTGAGGCCCGTCTCCACCTCGCCGACGTTGAGGATGGAGCCGAGGTCGCGGTCGTCGGTGCCCAGGCCGTGCGGGGCGTGCTGTCCACCGTTGAAGCGGTCGCCCCGGCCGATGGGGAAGTCCCGGAAGCAGGACTGGCCCTTGCCGGGGGCGCGACGGTAGGAGACGGTGCCGTCGAGCTCTCCGGGGAGCAGACAGCCGTTGGCGGCGAGGCCAAAGGCGACCAGGGGCAGGGCGGATTGGATCTTCATGATGGACGAGGCCAGCAACAGGAGGTGCAGCGGCTATGCTGGCAGCGTGAACGAGGCATGTGGACAGACAAGAAGGGAAAGGAAAGGAAACGGAAACACAACTTATATCACCCATCCACCGACCGCAAGTGGAAGGACAAAGGTCCCAGACTCCCCGCAAGCCAAGCACTTGGGGTGATGGGCACCACTCCAATCGTGCGGTTCGTTGACTTGATAGCTGCGTGAATGCACGAATAGAGATGGGCATGTCACCACCTCGCGGGTCGGGGTGCCGTTGTGCGAGGCCAAGATGCCAGTCGCTGCCCTCGTTGCATGCCTCGCCACTCGACGGGCGGGTCGACGAGAGAGACGGCTTGAGGCTCAGCGTCACGCGACGGGGGTCCGAGTCTGCGAGATGCGGTCGTCGATGCCCGACTGCACAGTCGTCCCTGCGCATCTGAGCGGGCGCCCGCGTGGCCACACGCCGAAGACGCTCGCCAGAAGACAACGGACCCCGCAGATCAGATCAACGCGGACGGCAGTGGCTGACGAAGGCGGGTGCGTGGCCCGGACTACATGAGGCCTGAATAGGCAGAGTGCTCGGGCAGAACATGCAAGCCGCCCTGCCTGCCTATCTAGGAAGGCGTCAAGGGCTCCACCGTCCGGCGCACAACTCCCTCTCCGGGGTTGGTGCCGCCGTTGGTCGACGAGTCGACGACCAAGGCCGCACGCCGGTCCCCTATCAGTGCTATCAGCCGCTGAGCACCTCGCCGTGTTTAATACCCCACGCCGGCAGATGCTGTGCGCCTCTGCGACGGCGGTCGTGCAACTGTGCGTCGCTGGGTAAGCCAGCTGGATGGGGCAAGTGTGATGCAGGGCGAGGTGGTGGTTGGCATTGCGTGCACGAGCACGTGCGTCTCACGGGGTCTCCAGCGCATCAAAGCACGTTGCCCGTCTGCTCCGCGGCTTCTCCTGCAACGCACGACTTGTGAATATTCTCCATCTTGACGGGCATATCGCAGCGGGCTGAGCGGCAGAGCATGTAGGGTAGGATCCTCACTTACACCATAGCCAATGACACCGCGCCAACTGCTGCTGATTAAGCACCCCCATCCATCACGTGATCCACCCCATTGCGTCCCCATGCTATTAGCTCCGACCTTGCAGCGCCGCGAAGCAGCGAGAAATTTATCATCGTCACTCTGCCCGTTTGTGTGTCTCCTGTCTCCCATCTCCCGCCGCGCAGTCAATTCTCCAGCAGCCCCCATTGACTCTCCGCCAGCCAGCCCGCCCACCATGTTCCGCACCGCGATCCTCCGCTCCGCCGCCTCGGCCGTCCGCGCCGCCGCCCGACCCGCCGCCGCCGCGCAAAGAACGTCGCTCCTGGCAGCCGTTGCGCCCCGCGTCGTCGTGCCCCGTGTCCAGAGCCTCGCTGCCGTGAGGATGTACAGCGCCGCCGGCAGCCTGGGCAAGGAGCAGGTCGAGGGCCGCATCATGAGCTTGCTGCAGGGCTTTGACAAGGTGAGTTGCGGCTACCCCCTTGCTTCAATTGCAGACGACATTTGCTCGGGAATGCGGATAGGAGCGTGGCAATGTAGGGGACGTGGTGGGTGGGATGGGATGCGCGTGCTGCTGCCGGCTGGCTCATCGTCATATCTGCTGGGACAATTTCAGCTAACATTGCTCGTGCTAGGTCAACGACGTTGCCAACGTACGTGCCATCTCGCCGCAACCCCACGATCTTCCTCCCTGGTGAGCAACGTCTAACCCCTTGCAGATCAAGCCCACCGCCCACTTCGCCAACGACCTCGGCCTCGACAGCCTGGACACCGTCGAGGTTGTCATGGCCATTGAGGAGGAGTTCAGCATCGAGATCCCTGACAAGGACGCCGACAGCATCCACTCCGGTACGCTTCCATCAAATCCCTTGCCCCGGATGAATGCATGGCCAAAACACAGTCTGCTGACACGACGCCTTGCCTGCAGTTGACAAGGCTGTCGAGTACATCCTGAGCCAGCCCGACGCCAACTAAGCCGCTCCCGACGTCCCCGGAACCGCGGCGCCCCTGTTTCGCGAGCATCTCCCCTCATACCGGGCACGCCGGCTCGAGCATCTAGACGTGGAATTCGTGTGCGGAAACTGAACAAAAGACGAAAAGGCTCAACCATCCTTGGGCGAATGGATTGAACGCGCAGCTGGCGCAGCAAACACACGGGGTACCACGTAAATCGCATATCAAATGTCCATCTGGTGCGGCAAACAGGGAACGCTGGTCCCGGTCGAGAGCCTCGGCCCTGGCCTGCTGTGGTTCCGGAGCAGTGGGAGGCGAGCATAGGGAGCGGTGGTGGGCAGCAAGCAAGGCGAGGCGCGAGGAAGCGTGTTGGTGTATGTTTGTGGGCACGCACGGCCAAGGTATCCGCCGCCGCGACCCCGTGTACGAGTGTAGAAACCATTTTTCACATCACCGCTTTACCCTGCCTCCCTCTATGCCTTGCGTGCTTGTCATCGCCAGCCGGCCATCCAGAGGCGGCTGTGACGGACCCGACAGCCCGCAAGACGCCAAACCAGCCGGTCCCAGCACGACTACAACCACGTACGGCGGCTTCGCAGGCGGGCGCGCAGATGAATCACAATGGACCCCGGAGGGCAGGGTTATGTGCTGTTGCGCCACAGTTGCGGCAACAAAAGCGGCAACACTTCCATTTCTACCCATGCCCCCTCCATCTCTGCATCGCGCAGCACCTCTCCCCCCAGCGCAGCTCAGCCCACATCTAACGGATTGAAAAGCGGAAGAGAGTCGCTCTTGTCCTCTCGTCTCTCGTCTCTCGTCTCTCACCTCGCCTCGCCTCTCCGCGTCAGACGTCTCCCAGCCGCAGGCCATTCCCCGCCGAACCGTCTTGTCTACACGCCATGGCGTCGTCACGTCGTCAACCCATCCGTATCTTCCCCCCCTCCGCATGTACCTCGCTTCTGCGTAGAAAAGCGCAAAATCCATCGGTCGGCTATGTCGGCTTGTCCAGCGCAATCCAACGCGCACCGTGGCCCCAGCTTGCGCAAGACCCATGCTCTCACTCCACCCACCTCAGCTTGCAGGACATCTGCGTGACAGCTTCCAAGTGACAACGAAGAATATGCCCCGAAATAAGTCCTCCAAGTCCAGTCCCTGATATATCAGAAAGCAAATTGCCGCCCCATTTGTCTGGAGGCGAGGTTGTGCATGTGCGCAGGCGACGCATCTGGAAACATGCCGCCACTCCCGCACGCTTTGTCGCGACGACTTCGTACAAGTCAAGCAGCGGTAAACAAAGAAGAGGTTGCGAAAAGAGATGAAGAAATCAAAAAAGCCCCCCGCCTGTATCTGGCCCCCCTTTTCAAGTCCTGAAAGCAAAGGCGTCCAATTAGTTTCCATCCAGGCATTTTGTTTTCTCTTTCCGGGATGGCCGCAGCCGATGCAAAATGAAAACCAAGTGGAGCGAGTCCGCGCTCAGAGCGAAATCGATGGAAAGCGCGCAAGGTATACACGCGTGGCCTCTGGAGAGTGCCCAATCATGAATCATCAGTCCGGATGCATTATGTCCGTCGTCCGTCATTGCCTGTTCCTTGGAGAGTGTCATGCATTGTCGTTCCGCCGTCTTGATGCCGGGACAACGCAGATGTAAGCTCTGGGAAGTCAGGGTCACCGTCCATTTACCGACACCGCATCTCTGGCTTCCTTGGAGCCGTTGTTCCCCCCCTTGCCGGAGACGGCACCGGCGTAACTGGGGAAGCCGCCCATGCTCAGGCCGGCGGAAGCCCGCTTCCGCACCCTGGCGCTCCCCGAATCCTCTTCCTCTTCCATGCTGAAGACGAAAGCGGGGTCCTCCTCGTCAATAGGCGTCGTGAACCTGCCCGTCATGGACGAGCTGATGCTTCCGCTGGAAACGTGGCGCTCCATCGCTCGATCCTTTCCAATCGCGCCTATGCCGCTGCTCGAGATGCGGGCTGTGGTGGGGTGCAGGAGTGGGCTGTTGCCGCCTATGCTGTCGTCCAGTCGGCTGCGCTGTAGCTGCTGCGACAGGACAGACATGGACTCGCTGCCCGAGCGCGATGCCGACGGGCGAGCGGCGCCATTAGGGCCATCGCCCATCTCTTGTGCCAGGGTGGACTTTCGCAGGGGGCTACCGACATGGCCAAAGGCCGAGGCAGCGCCCCTCGCCACGCGCGTCGCGTCTTCCTCCTCCTTCTGACGCTGGAACAGGGAGCCCCATCGGCTGGGGCTGGATCCAATGGGGCTGCCATACTTGGAAAGACACTCGATGACTGGGTCGCCGTCGGCGCGCATCGATCCCCTCCGCGCCTTTTCGGCCGGGGTCAGGAGGTCCTGCAGGTTCTCGGGCAGGTAGTTCTCGGGGCCGTTGTCGTCGTCGCCAAAGGCAAACTCGGCCTCCCAGTCGCGGTCGACCGAGGTGGTCTTGGGTAGGCTTGAGCTCAGCATACGGGGCTTTGCGTACCTGGACGAGTGCATAGCTCGCTTTCCAAAGTATTCATCGCCGTTGACGGGCTGAGAGTTGGGGGGGCTGCTGGCAGTCGGGGTTATCAGATGCTCGGAGGAGCCAAACGCAGAGGTGTGGAGTAGCTTTAGCGTCTCGGATGTTCGGGATTCCTTTGCGTTGCTCAGGGACGGCGTAGGAGACTCGAGGCCGAACTTGGAGGGGACGGACGACGGCCAGGGGGCAGTGGGGAACCGGGCCGCGTTGGAGATTCCGTTGGAATCGAACGAGGCCGGCAACGGGGCGTCGAGGACGGATAGGCCCTTGCCGTTGGCGGGCGACAGGCCGAAGCCGAGGCGACTGGGGTCGTCGTCGCGAGGGGAGCCGTAGGTGGAGTGGGAAAAGGGCATGTCGATGGCGGGGATGCCGTTGTCGAGGTGGTGATGGCGCTCATCGCCGGGGAATCCGGGCTCGGCGCGATAGAGGGACGAGGTGAGGGCGCTGGCCGAGCTGTGAAAGGCGCTGGCCGAGGCCGCGGTCGGGGATGCGGGACTCGGAGACGGCCTGCCCGAGAGATTTATCGGCGAGGTGCCGATGGTGACGCCGTTTTTGCCGTAGTTGATGCGGCGGCCGTCGGGGAGGACGTGGATGTTGGCGCACTTGGGACCGAACTTGCAATTGCCCTGCAGACGCGGTCTCAGTGTCAGCGACTGCGCCGTTGCGAGGCGTGAGGGTGATGGGCATGACGGGGGTCAGACAGACGCACCTTGGCAAAGTACTTGCAGACAGTCTCGGCGGAGGCGCCGAGGTCGTGGCTAAAGGGACAGGCACTGCCGGCCTGGCAGGTGCCCTGGCGGAAGAACTTGCACGGGACGTGCGAGGTGTCTACGGCGGGATGCCTGTCAGCGCTGCTCTCCGTCTTCGGTCTCATCCTGTTCTTCGTCGTCATCCTCAAGCTCCAGCGATGCCTCGCGGGCACGAGGTGGGGGCGGGCCTGTGCCGCGGCAGCGGGCAGGACGGGGACGTGGCCTGGGGCGTGGAGGGACGCACTGGGAGGGCTTCGCGGCATCATGGGGCTGCCGGCCGCGGAGCCGCTGGGGATGTTGAGGCTGCCGCTCCGGACGTGGCGGTACTCGGGCATCGTGGCGGCTGGGAGCGAGTGTCGCGTGTGGGAGCGCCGTGTTGCAGCAAAGGGTGGAGGAGCAGCAGCAGCAGCGACAGGCGGCGAGAGGGGAGATGTGCGGCTGCTGGGCATGACGGTGGAGAGGGGGCAGACTAGGCGCTCCATCTTAGGTAATCTCGGGCTGCCTGAAGCCGTCGAGCGGTGCCGTTCCTAAGGTGTAGGTACACCGACCTGGCGAGGTCAAACTCAGCATAGGTGGACTCCTGGATGCCGTTGGCGGTGCAGCGGCGGGGCAGCCAGGCGCATGGACGGGCGGACTGGACGACGACAGGGGCCAGCTGCAGCGGGCTTTGTGGTGGCCTGCCAGCCAGCCGTTGCAGCAGGTGAGGTGACGGGACGTGTGGGGATTGGGAACCACAGGCCTCGATCACCCGCTGTGGCACGCCGCGGAATGCTGTGCTCCCTTGCGAGTTGCTGCCGGCGACGCCGTGCTTCCTCTTCTCGCCGCGCGGATCGCTGCTTTGTGCAAAGACGAGACGGGTGCCTGTCGCGTCGGCGGGCAGGCGGCTGCGGTGATCAGACGGTCGTCGTCGAGATGGAACGAGGCTTGTGCAACGCGGCAGCTGAGGCGGGAGGACAGCTGGCCGATCTGCGAGGCTGCGGTGAAACAGGCAGAGGCGGGACGAGAGGTTGAAGGAAGAAAAGAAACGAGAGATTGCAAACGAAGCGCAGTGAGAGGTCAGTTGGCATATGCAAGCCGCCGGCAGTTGTCAGCATGAAAGGGTGCTGATTCACCCGAGGCAGATGATGCACCGGCACTGCGCTGCCTGCCTGACCTGTCGAGGTCACACAACACCTGGTTGGCCAGAACAGCAAGGCAGAAGAGAGGCCAGTGAGCGCTCAGTTGACGTTCAAAACGGGAAAAAGAGAAGTGGGAAACGGCTGATGGGCCGGGGGTTGTGCTGCCTTCTTATGTGTAAGCCAGCTGTAGGCGGGTGACGAGACGGATATACCAACCCACACGTTCCCGCGAGGAGGCAAATTGGAGAGCACGGGATGTGGTGATGGTGGTTCAAGGTGACGGTGGGCGCGGCCAGCCACCCCGTTCCGTCACCCGCTGATGGCATGACTGCAGCGCGCAAGCTGTGCCGGCGCGTCGCGAGGCTGAGGCCGCGAGCTGCAGTCGTGACGCATTATCGAAACCTTGCGTTCCAGCGCGGCCTATGCCGTGCGTGGCCAAGAGCAGCCACCACGTTGGGTCCGACTCACCTCAGCTCGGCCTGTCGCGCGCAGCCCCAGCTGGGTCTCGACAGCGTCGAGCAATACGTGTACTTCCTATGTGCATATACCGCCACGGAGGCCTTCGCAAGTCCTTGACGGGAGCCTCCACAGAACGGATGCCGGGAGGACGCGCCTCTGCAGTTACACGAGATGGTGCCCGCTGCCCGAGTGATTTGGTGCGACCACGATCAGCCAGTTACGCAGCATGCTGTGTGACCTACCCTTGACAGGTATTGTGATGTCGCATCGTTTCGCCGTCAATGCGTGACATCTGTCGGTGTCTTGTCCTCGTTGATATCTCCATGGTGCTCACTGCGGACGCAGTGGCTTGAGCAGTGGCTTGAGCACCGTCAGGCACTTGCCCATCCTGGTCGCCGATCGTCCCTGCCGCACGGCATTCATCTGCGGACTGCACTTTCCCACGCACGGCATTGATCCTGCCTCCGTCCAGGTGGAGCCACAAGGCAGCACAGCATGGGGATTCCACATCGCCATCAACCTCAAACCAACCCCAACCTCCATCTCCATACCCTGCTTTGGATGGACGGACGAAACGCACACGGGCTGCCCTTTGGCACCTTGCATCGCATCGCCCACGCAGGGGCCGAAGCCCTGCAGTCAGTCGCTGCACCGTCCCGTGCCTCAGGACTCAGGAGGCAGACAGCGACGACACGCACGAGCACGACCGCAAGCACGCCCGTCTCACCCACCGCATGGCGGCCATGCGGGTTACCCAAGCAAGCCCTCGGCGGCACAACCGCCAAGAAGCTCACTCGGCCGAGCCGGCACAAGCCAATACCACCCAGCGCACAAGCCATGATGCCCCATGGTACCCATCATTCTTGGAGGCCGTCGATTTGCAGTACCCTTCCAGAACCAGTATAATACGGACTAATTATTGCTCGTACGGACTCGAGCAGCATTCCCTCGAGGCACGCCACACCCCACCAGACCTGCCAACATCTTCAGCCGATGCCATCATCCTCCGCATCCGAAATCCAGCGACCTTCGAGTCTCGGCTGCCCGATGAGAGCCTCGGGGGCAAATGCAGTGTGCTCGCCGGACACGAACCTGCTCTCGCACCAGCCGTGGCACAGAGAGACCTGCATGCAGGGTGCCACCCACTCCACGATGCTGCACAAGCCTTGCGTGCTGGGCATTTCTTGCCATGCTGCCACAGTTCTTGTAGGTACTGGCCCGAGCTGCGTCAGTTGAGCTTCACAAACTCTCGCGTTCTGGCCAAACAGACGGGCGCCACAGTGCCATCAGGTGAAAGATTGGCTGTGGTTTCTCCCCAGGGCCTGGTTCCCTGGCCGCATGACGACCCATCAGATTCGCACCAGACGCTTAGACAAGCCACTTATTGGCAGCTGCTCTCTCAGTCGTTGGTCCCAACGATCGCTGCCGATCCAGCTGCTGGGACTCCCCACCACAAAAGCTATAGCCCTCCATGGTGCATCATCATGTCTCGCAGTCCCTCCTTCGGCGTTGGATCCATCCGTGGCTGCCCACACGTTTCAACCAACTCTTTTCGCCCTCGCCGGGGACGATGCTGCGGCGGTATCGTTCAGCGGGTTGTCCGTATCCCAGCATCCCGATGTCACAACCCGCCCCGCGAGAGTTTGCAGATGGAGTCTGGATTTTGGAGACACGGGCTGAAGGTGCGCGATTCACATCAACAACCCAACCTGATGGGGTCGCTTGGCAGTGTCGCTTTGTACCTCGACTTATACGCTGCCAACTTGAGTCGCACGCCACCTTTGAAAGGAGCAAAGCATCCGTCGTCAGCCCCCGCGAGCGTGGGATGCCTCCAGTCCCATACTCGTACTACATGTATCGACGCCATCGTCGCCCCGCCCACGGAGACGCAGGCTGACGGCAGCCTTCTTGGTCCTCGACGCGGGCTTTCGTATTGTCGTCCAATTTCTGCAACACGATGGGAGTTGACTCGCTACGGCCAATGGCGGCCTCGAGATGTTGCCTCATGCAGATCCAGCACTCAGCATCCCCTGTTCCCTGCCCTGCCGTACATGCGTGCTGCACCCCAGACGAGCTGGGATACTACGGATGCGAACTAGCTGCATGTATCCGTGTCGCGACAAGCGTATTGGCTGCGAAGTCGGCGGCTCAGCCATGAGCAGTCGAAGACGCAGAGTCTCAATTTGTCTCTCATGACCGCGTGTGTGGCTACTATCGGTTACTCCTATTTGATACTTTTCTCCGGATGGCGGCCAGAATGTCTCCGATCACATGCGACGAGGACCTGGCAGCTGACCATACGGGGTGGCGGTTGCATCCTGGGCAGGACGGTGCCGACGACCTAGGCGGGCTAGTTCGCAGCCCGTTGGCCCAGCCATCTCTACTCGTGTTCTCAAGACTGCATGGCAGAATCGAACCCATGTGTGGACGACGAGGTGCGTGCCATTGAGATGCTTGCTTTCGTCCGGAGTACAGAGCACATGCGACGCATGTTAGCCGACGCTCTCCCAGCATCCGAGCTGATGCTGCCAGGCCCAGATGACGAATCTTGGCCCATCTGCGCGTCTCGTCAGATGCTGAGAGACAGGCGGGGTCCATGTGGCTGGCATCGTCGTGGACTCGTGGCTTGCGAATACAAGACGGTACCCGTATCGTCCCATCTTCTGGCTTTACCACTGGCGAACTGCGTCCAGGACCCTTCGAGGCTGCGACGCCATGGCTCCCGAGGGTGTGGTCATCCTAGCGGCCCATGCCGCCACACCTGATCACCGGCTTACACCCACCTGAGCACTTGACGTGCTCGGTACTCGCCGCTGTATCAAGGCGACTCGACGGGGCGTCGCAGCCCTTGTCGCAGCCATCGCCATGCTGTCTGGGGCGATGGACGTAGCTCCAGGCGCAGCCTCGCCGGTCCTCCGCGAGCAAGCAGTGCCTGCAAGTGGCTGACGACAACAATACTTGGACGGGACGACCCAGTTGATGTGGCTCACGGGGCCATCCATTACGGGGTTGCCGCCAAATTAAGCCGGCGCCACGGCCGTGTCCAGTCACCCACCAGCTGCACCCCAGAGTTCGGCCATGGCGGCGCCGCCAGGAGAGGCACGACACGAGGCAAACGAGATGCGTGGCGTCCAATGATCAGCACTCTGGGCCATGGTTTGCCAGTCTGGGCTGGCGATTGGCTTCATGTGTGATGGGAACGACGTTATTGCCCTTCTCGGTCAGGACGGTCAGAAACTCTCTCGGTCTCGATGGCCAGGAGATGGACGCCCTGCCCTGCCATGTTCTTGACGCCTGCTGCGTCGAGGTGCCACGACGATGGCGACAGCCGCAACTATACCACCGAGATTGACTCATGTTCAGCAGCACACAGGCTCGATGACGGCCAATGGAAGACTTGGCATGACGACGACGGCCTGGGTAGCAGAACCCGGGGGATATGAACGCGAGGGGGGCAACGCGTATGCAGCACGCGTTGCTCTGGTGGCGAAGCTGCCTTGCATGGGGCAATCGAGTCCACGTGCCCGTCACATACTTGGCACTAACGAAGCCTCCGAGGCAGTGTCATGTCATTTTATGTTCTGGCGTTTGGACGCCGACTTGTTCAAGGGGCTGCAGTCCAGGAGTAGCAATGGTGATGATGGCGTGTCTGCCAGTGCTCGTCTGGTGAAGGGCTTGCAACGCGCACAGACGCTTCTTCCTCGTGCTGCCTTATCTACTCGTTGCTTCACAACATGATCATGTCGTCCATCCATGCTCCGCCCGATCAACAAATCCCCGAGGCCCCGCTCCGTCTTCCGCTCCCGTCTCGCACGGGCTATTCGGGCCCGAGAATCTACTAGCGGATGTAGGAGGTGACCTAGAATACCTTGTTTTGGCTTATTACAAGTATAAAGCATAGTACAAGAACTACTCGTACCCAGCTCTCCCTACATATAGTCTTCCAAGTTCCAATTCGGTGCCACATCGACCCCTTCCCCAGCGACGTTGTTCCCCAACACCTCGCCTTTGATATCCATCGCATGGCAGGTCAGACGACCGCAAAAACAGCGGATTTCCAAGGCAGTTTCTCTTGCCGCGCCGGCATCCCCCCTATGAGCCGGTGCTTCGGACGCCGTCGCGCATCCGCCTCTTGGGAGCCAAATCTCCGCCCTTGGGTACCCAGCAACGGGGCATACCCGCGTCACATCCGTCTCTGTCCCCAGTGTGGCATCTGCGGTCGCGCGTTGACGGCGAACGAGGGATGTGTGGCGTGTGCGAACAGGCAACTGCCCACGGTAAGTTTGCGCCATGGATTCTAACGAGTTTTCACCGTGCTTGGCAAGCCGCTCAGACGCCTCCGTCTTCCCTGACTGCGGTTGGACCTGTAGCGCGATGAGAGGCGATGTGGAATTTTGGTGTTTACCAACGAGGAATCCTACGTATCTCTTTTCAGAGAGGACCGATTCTCCGCCTGACCATTCCATCATATGCGATGCTACTCGTGTTTCGTGGACCCCTTGCCCTTCACATCCAATGTCCATGTAGAGTGCTGTGTGCCTGGCTGGCCCGTATACGTAAAGCCCAAGTACATCTGCCCCGTGAATGGGATGTCACGGGCAACCCGGTCCTTCGGTGCATTCACACGGTCTCTATCAGGAAGAGCGCACGTAGCTTGTTTATGCCCGTACGACGGCTCCTTGGGGGAAAGAGTGTTAGCTGTTGCTGCATAATTTTTATTTCATGAAACACTAGACCGATATTGACTGCATTGATGCATTGGCACTTTTTTTGAAGGATACTATGGGAAACGTGACCAAGGACACAGGTTAAAGCAGTATACATGCTTTTACTACTCAAGCATTCCCTCTTCCAACACATATTCATGCGAGGTACGAGTAGAGTCATCTGGTTGAAACAGAATCCGCATAACACCGAGATCTACAAGAAGCTAGCCTCTATGATCCTGGAGCTTCCTTGGCTATTCCAAGATTCGCCTGGGACCGTTCCGTTCGGATTACCTACCCACTGTGGCTCCACTCGCGTTTTAATTGACTATGAGGACCCCATCTTCAAGGCTCCTGCAATCTCCCGTCGAGACAGTTCTAGCTTCGCGTTGTCTGTTCGTGCTTGCGACATGACTCAACGTCAGCTTCCCACGACAGGTCGACCCATGATTACCATATGTATGCGCATAAAGGGCTACCTTGATCGATCGTGACGAGTACGCGTTCCGCACGACTCATCGCGACTCACAGCCTACCTTGTGCATAAGGAGCTCGCTCTAGTCGCATGTAGTGAAAGCATAAATAGAGAGCTAGATCACGGAATCACTCTGTTCGAATCACTCAAGCCGCTTGCTACCCAACAACGACGAGACGACACCAAGTACAGTCATTCTTATCTACCTCTTCGACCTTGTCCTCTTTCAAACCTTTCACCAAGAACAGAACTCTTCAAGTGCATCTATCAACGTCACGACTATGAAGACCGCTATCGTTGTCATCCTCGCGTCCGTGATCGGGCACTCTATTGCGGCGCCTGCAGCACCCAACGCGGCAGTTGAGAAATTCTGTACGGCCCAAGGCACTGAGGTCGAGAAGACGTGCCTTAAGGACGCGAAGCTTCAAAGTGTAATGCCGAGGCCTCGGCAGCTAGGACGCAGTGCCTGAACCAGCGCACGCCGCTCGAAGCTCCGCCCAACGCGGAAGTTGAGAGATTCTGTACGGCCCAAGGCAAAGAGATCGAGAAGACGTGCCTTAAGGAAGGACGCGGAGCTTCAACGTGTTCTGCCGAGTCCTTGGCAGCCAAGACGCAGTGCGTGAACCAGCGCACGCCGATCCGCAAGTGCCAAGCGGCGCCGGCGCCGCCACCCAACGCGAAAGTTGAGAAGTTCTGTACGGCCCAAGGCAAGAATGCCTTGGCGAAGTGCAGCAACGAAGGACGCGAAGCTTCAAAGTGTACTGCCGAGGCCTCGGCAGCTAAGACGCAGTGCCTGCAGCAGCGCAAGCCGGCCCAAGCTCCGAGCCCCAGCGCGCAAGCTGAGAAATTCTGCACGGCCGAAGGCAACGTCGCCTTGGCGAGGTGCACTAACGAAGGACGCGAAGCTTCAAAGTGCAATGCCGAGGCGCAGTGCCTGAACCAGTGCACGCTGGGAACAGCGGACGAAGCCGCGAGGTGTGCGGCCCCCAGCCCGTAGGCTGGCAATGCCGCGAAACAACACAACAGCTCCGAGCTGCAGGAGGCGGCCCTCCTGGCGTTGAACAACCTTGGCGGACATGCTCCGCTGCAACAGGTGCTGCTGCCCTTTGCGCTGTTTAGCAGGACGGGTTCTGCCAGTCCTCGGGGGTTGCGTTGGTAGAAGCGCGCGGAAGCTGAGATGGCTGGCATGCTGCTAGTCTTGTGTGACAAGTCCAGCTGAATAGCTTCGACCCTTTTTTTTCTTCAAAACTTTAGATTGCGGCAGTCTTCGCTTTGACATCTTTTCTCATCTATACACAACAGAAAAAGACTCTTGCCCTTGTTTATAGTATCGACCGAGCACTCTCTTAGTTGCCTTTCTACCGCCGTGTGTGACAGCTATGCGCCCGGATTGTTTAGGTCAGCTCGGTTTATTCCTACTCGGTTGTGGCCGCGTTCATGTCCACTGTACATGCTTCTGTCGGACAAGTGTTGTGCTTGATGTCTGTGTCTGCCCTCTAAGTTTGCCTGCCGCTCAAGAAGCCATCTGACTGTCTCGATCGATTCAATCACATGTTGCGACTTGATTCCTCCAGTCTCCCCCCTGTCCGCTTCTCATCTTGCACACGCGGGATATTTGTTTGTGCTGTGGGTTTGACATGTCGTGATTTCGTCGTCTCCTGCTGGGTTCCTCTGGCTTCTTTCGACCGGCGACGCCAGCACCAGCGTTGGCCAAAGGGCAGCGCCGTGGAGTGCAGTGCGCCACCCGGTTCGAGTTGTCGGGATACTAGGCATGAGAACTCCTGCGTGAGGGTACACCAACACCCGCTCCCGTCTCACGCACGGGCCATCCGGACCCGAGAATCTGCAAGCCGAGGCGGGAGGCGCCCCCGAATGACTCATTCCGACTCATTGTGAGCGAGCGAGCCGAACGGGACGAGGAGGCATGACAGGCCCGATGGACGCGGCTTGATCGATGCGCGGCGCAAGCAAATGCCCCGGGCGTCAGGATGATTCACTCTTGCTCAGTGCTGTGTCGCCTGTCAGCGCGGGAAGCGTAGCACGGTGATGCCGTCGTCGCGACGGCCAAGATGACACATGTGTCGCGCGGGCGTCAGCATGTGAGACAGCGCCATGTGCCATGGGCGTATATAACCAAGTTGCATCGTTAGAGTTGGCCTTGTGATGAGCAGCAATAGAAGCCATTCCACCCGTGCTGGACCATGGACTCTTGCATCGCGGTCCCTGGGTTGCAGCACCTCCGTGTAAGCCAGCCTCTCCCCGCCACCCCTTTCCACCCTCGGTACATGGCGGGCAAGCAACCACGCTGCGGTGATGAACGAAACGCAACTTGATATTTCCATGAACGAGTTACTTCAACAAATCAAAGGAAGAGAGCACGACATCGTCTGAGCAGCGCGCGCTGGTCCATTCTTATCGTGATCGATTGGCACTTGGCACTGTTGTGGACGGGGGAGCTGACGGCTACACAGAAACGATATATTGCAGATGACAGACAATAAACAGGCAATACAAAACAGGCCAACGTTGCAAGGATCAGCTTTTGGTACTCCTTCGCGTCCAGATACCGCCGCCATCACCGGCTACTTGCGCGCCAGCATCTCCCGCAGGGCGTCAACCTCGGCCTCGCGGCGGGCCAGCTGCAGGCGCAGGTCGTCGCGCTCGCCCGTCACGTCCTCGAGCGCGCGCTCGAGGTCGGCGATGCGGTCGAGGCGCTTCTGGCGGTACTTGCGGGCGGCCATGGTGTTGCGCTGGCGCTTGATCGCTACCTCGTCGTGGCCGTCGGCGTTCGCGTCGGGCGACGCAGGCTGCTTGCGTTTGGAGCCGGTGCTGGAGGCGGGGAGGGAGCCGTGGTGGCCGCGCCGCGGCGGGGGGAGGTTGAGCATGGTGGAGGATGCGGGCGTGGCGGTTGATGTGGATGATGATTCTGCGATGGGTGGGAAGTAGGGGTGGTTGGTGGTGTGCGTGGTGGTCCTTTCTTGAGTTGCGTCGAGGGCGTCCTGGAGGGTAATGTGGTCCTGTTGCCCGTGGTGGTGGTGGTTATGGTGAGAGATGCCGTCGTGGAGGCTGGAGCCCATCAAGGCGCCGTGGTCTTGGGGGAACACGTCGTGATGCTGGTGGTTGTGTCGATGGTCATCTATAAATCTCAGCACCACCACACAGACATATAACAAAGACTGCCAACGTACCATTCGGCTCCATGCCATTGCCCGACGGCACCGTCCCAAACAGCCCCAGCAGCGCCACGTCGGCGTCGTCCAGTAAGGGCTGCTGGAGCTGCGGTCCAGGGGAAGCGTCGGCAGAGTTGTCGTCGTTGTCGTGAGGACCAGGCTGACGGCAGCGCGTATCCGGCTGCTCAGGAAACGCAGCACCAAAGCAGTCGAGCCCGGCGGCAGCGACATGGCCATGACCGTCGCCCGTGAGCGGCCAGCAGAGGAACTCGTCCGACCAAGAAGACGGGCACCACGGCGGGTCACCAAGGAGGGTCCGGGATCTTTCGCTGCTGCGGCCGGAAGAAGCCCAGGGCGGACTGCACAGCTGCCGTGACGGTTGCTGCCTGTGGGGTGTCCATGAGCTCAGGGTACGGGGCCTCTCCTCGCGGTTGGAGAGGCGGGCGTCGCTCTTCCTTTATGGGACGAGGAGTCCGAGACGGAGCCTGAGATGAAGCTTGGATGAGACGAGGGGGCCGAGCCCGAGGCATGGCACGAGGCAGCTTTTAAGCTTGGAGTTGGTCACCGGGCTGCGTAGCTCAGCGCGTACCCGACGGCCATGGCACTGCGTCGCGTGTGAGTCACAATCCAAACGGAAACAATTGGATGGATTTGTTCTCCTCCGGGCCAATTGGGAGGGCGTCCCGCGATGCAGCGCCCTGGTAGTTGCGTCGTGCGGTGCAACTTCATGGACGGCCCCTCGGATCCACGCCAGCGCCAAACCGCTCGGGGGCAACGCCCAGCGGCGGACCGGGGACTGTCGAGGGAGGCATCATGGGACTCGCGAGTCTTGCTCGGCAGTTGCTGCAGCACAACCAACAGCATCAGCCCACGAGCCAGTCGCATCGCGGCACCACCATCGCGGATCCAGCATCCGCTCCCAAGGCGTTCCACACCAGCAGGCTCCGGCGAATGAGGCGAATGCTCTGTGCGGCGGCAGGGAGGCATGGGTTGATGCACCCTGTGTCCAGGATGCAATATTTTCGGCTTTTCTATGCGGTATATCATCGCCCCCAGAACCCTTTGCTCCTCCTTGGCCGTCGTCTCGCTTGCTCGTCTCACTTGCTCGTCTCACTTGCACATCTCCCTCACTTACACGTCGCCCTTACACTGGATCCTATTCACAACGCCAACACATCCATCAGCCATCACCTCCCCGTCAGCCGCTTCTCGAGATAGCGCAGCGGCACGTACACCAGCGACGCCAGCACAAACGCCACCTCGAAGCCAATGTCGCCCGTCGTCTCGGCAATCGGCCCCGTCCACCACACCTGGTCCATGCACGGCACCACCAGGCCCAAGCACGCGACGCCCGAGGCCACGGCCGCGGCGCCCAGCGGCAGCTTGCTCTCGCTGCTCCAGATGGCATGGTCGTACGAGTCGTAGCGCCGGCGGCGGAAGACGAGGTGCTCGGTGCCCACGATGCCCACAAAGGCGGCGGACCAGTACCCGATGAGGGCGACAAAGTTCTCGAGGTCGACGAAGAAGTCGCTGACGGCGCGGATGGAGATGGGGATGACGATGGCCGTGATGACGACGGAGAAGACGTAGCGCGGCACCTTGACGAGCCAGGGCACCAGCGTCTGGAAGTTGAGCGTGATGGCGTAGCAGGTGCCGCACGTGTTGCCGAGCAGCGTCAGCGACAGCACCACGACGACGAACTTGCCGAAGCCGCCGGCGCTCGCCAGCATGCCGGCCAGCGCGCCGCCGACGAGGTTCGTCTCGTACCGGGCCGCCCAGTCGGGGTTGTTGGGGATGGCGCCGGCCACGGCGGCCCCGAGCGTCATGAGGAGGACCGTGGGGATGAGGAGGCCCCAGTACGTGTAGTGGAAGACGCGCCACCTACTAGGTCAGTATCCCATGGCCACATTCCTGGGACAGAGGCACTCACGACGGCACCCTGGGGTCAAAGTAGGTAGTCAGGTCGCTGGCAATGGCCGCCCAGGGAATCTGGTAGCTGGCCACAATCATGCCAAAGTTGAGCACCTGGCGGGCCGTCGGCGCCGCCTCCGGTTCCGTCTGCTTGGTGAGGCCCGCGCCGCCGACGCCCGCGGTGATGGTGATGCTGATGAGCGCCGCGACAAAGGCGTACATCTCGAAGGCGTGGAGGACCTTGAAGCCGGCAAACGACACCAGCATCGACAAGAGGGCGATGATGATGATGCCGGCGTTGGGCGTCAGGGCGCCCTCGGACACGGCCGAGAGGCACTGGCCGCCGATGACGCAGATGATGACGGTGAAGCCCGTCAGCGTGGCGAGGTTGAGCAGCACGGGGATGGAGACGAGATATCGGCTGGCAGACCCGTGTCAGTCCTCGGCGCCAACAGCAAACGCCTCCAGGAGCGACGTGGACCTACCCGAAGCTGTACCGCGCCTGGATCATCTGCCGCATGCCCGTCTTGGGGCCCAGGACGGCGAGGAAGGCCGGCGCGAGGGTGGACAGCAGGCAGAAGAAGAGGATGACGAGGGCCGAGTCGCGCAGGCCGAGGCCGTAGACGGAGGGGCCCAGCATGCCAAAGGTGATGCTGCAGTAGGTGAGCCAGTGCTCCTCTCCTCCACCAGGCCGCGGAGACTCACCCCAGGATGTTGAAGTTGACGGAGAACCAGACGGTAAAGATGTTGAAGAAGCGCGTGTTGTTGCGCTCCGCGACGGGCAGCGGGCGGATGCCGTTCTCCTCGACGCGGCCCATGCGCAGCACCTTGCGCAGCACCGACGGGCGCGACGACGTCGACGACGACGAGGGCCGCGTGCCGGGGGCGTGCTCGTGCTCGTCGTCGCTGCTGTGCTGCTGTAGCTGCTGCTTGTCCGCGACGGCGTCGTCCGCCGGCACGGGCGCGGGCGCGGGCGCTTGGAGCTCGACCTTGGACATGGTCGACTCTCTCCTCGGTCTGGCGATGCGGTCGCTGTCGTCGTCTGCGCGTCGCCCGCCAGCAGCGAGAAGTGGCAGGCCGAGGATGGAGCTGCAGGACAAAGAGGAGACGAGCAAGCAAAGACGAGTTGGACTGAGATTATCATGGCTGCAGGCCAGGGCAGCCCCCTGTCGGATAGCGCGGACAGCGGCCCCATACGAGGTACTCGTAGGTAGGTGTGCTCTAAGCCCTGTGCGGCAGCGGGCTCCCTGGCGGTTCCACCATTGATTGGCCCACTGCGTTAGCCGTCTGTACCGACGCGCGACATCTTCAGGGGTCTCGATAAACAACCTCGCAACACCCTTCCCTCTGCCATCTGAGCTGGGCCGCAGAATCTATTGGGGCCATCTGCATACATCGTACGTCGGGTCCGCCGGCTGCAGTGCACGCGCGCAAAACCAGCTGCGCGAGATGCGCGCGCCCGCTGGGCATCACGTCAACGGACGTGGCGTAAAGAATTTGTCGCGTAGCGCGCCTAGTGGCTGAGCGGCTGGGCTTAGCTAGCGCATGCGACCCTGCCCCTGGTGGCTTGTGGCGCATCATTCGGATGTCGCTACGGCTTCAGCGCCCTTTGTCCCTCCATTCCTCTCCATGGTCGACAGTACTCTGGTCCAAGTAAAGATAAACAGTCTTACTATTCGCACACACGCATATCTCTATTTGCACTCACTGGCTGGTCGAACCCGAGTATTTTTTTCTATACCCTCTGCCCCTCTATTCCCTTTGTTCCCTCTGCTCCCTCTCTATTCCCACGATTCCCCCTACTCTCTCAAAATTCCCTTAATTCCCTTAATTCCCTCTCTATTCCCTATATTCCTACTACTCCCTCTATCTTCCCCGTATTCCTACTACGCCCTCTCTATTCCGTATTCCTACTACTCCCTCTGTCTTCCCTATATTCCTACTGCTCCCTCTCTATTCCCTCTTAGTCCGCCCGCTACCGTAGTAGCATAGCCGTGGCTTACGGTGGCTCTTTTAATACCTGTCTCTCGCCGGCTATTAGGCGTTAGTGAGTAAGATAAGGTAGATAGGCTTGCTCGTATAATAATAAGACTTGGGCCGAGAGTTACGTCGACGGTATATTATTAATTTATAATTTGCCCTTGCTATTGACCGTCCCTCAGCCGCCCTAATTGCGTCCATTCTTTAGACCTCTGATTAATTACCTCGATCTGGTGTTGCCCAAACCATCAAGAAACACAGGTTCGCGGCCACATGACGCCTCCCACGTCGTGTGCGTAGATCAAACCAAGGGGTTGAGTGCACATACATAAATGCAGTAGGTGCACTTGATTCAAAGTCGTCGAGGTACGCTCCGCTGATTTCAAATTGGAGGAAACACATGTAATGCTGCGTGGCATTTATGAGTATCACGTTGGTGCTTCCGGTCGCATTAGTACACTTCTCGTGAGACTTGAGGGGGAACTTAAACCTACAGGTCATCCCGGTCATCCGGGCCAGCTGAACGATCTGCCAACCTGGCCACCAGAGCTTCGCAAGTCATTTGCGCAAAGCAGCTGTCTGAGAGGATTGGTTTGCCATCCTCGATGCACTGAAATCGTTTCTTGGCCTCCAGAATCGCCACCCGGGGTTTTCGCACCCAAAAATTGCCGTTGGAGCCTCTTCGAAGGCAGAGGCCTCCATCGTCTGTTGCCGTAATCTTGCGGGAATGACGAGGTGTGTTCGCGACCAGGGGTGTCTTGGTGTCACGGAACTCGACCACGTCTGACAAAGGATGATTATGCTGTGGCGGTGCAAAGTATAGTATATGCCGAATGACGCAGACTGCAAAACGTAGAGTTTGATCCTCAGCCGGACCGAGCTGTGTGTGAGAGTCCATGTCGACATAACCCACGGAATCCGAGCCTTGGGAGCTGCTAGGGCCCACGGGGCTACTAGAACCAACTTGCATTTGGCCAGAGTCGACGTAGTCCTCCCGGGTGTTATTTCGTCTGACACGTTTTGGTCTTTCTTGCCCATCATCATCGTCGTCATCAGCAGGTTCTTCATCATACCCCACTCGGCGACCCAGGAGTGTTGCCAGAGCCGACCACGCTTGACCAAGCGAAACACCATACTCTCGCACCAGCAGATGCTCGCTCGCGAAGATGTGATCCTTTCCCGGGCCGGCCAAGAAGTTTTGAACCTCTTGCGGAAGTTGGTCATCCCCAGGAAAGACGTATTCTGAGAAGATAGGGAGCATCGCCTCCTGCCTGGGCCGACGAATTACGCGACATGCCAAAAGTTGTTCCCGGCCCCAGTCGCTGGCAGCAATGTCGCCGAGCTCGAGAAATGTCCTTCCTTTCTCGGTGGCAAATCGGTCCCTGAAGGAAGCCTCCGACGTAACGCAGTTGAAGTAGGGGGGCATACTTGTGGCGTCGATCCGTCCTCGTTAGTCGGTACGACGTAGTGAGAGGAAGAAGGAGGGGAAGAAGGAAGAGGGGAAGAAGGGGCAAGGCGGGGTACGAAGACAGAGCCCAAAGGAAGCCTGACCGTGCGGGGGGCCCTGCTCCGTGCGTTTTTTTGGTCAGAAAATTCACACCACCACTCGAGAGTCGACAAACTCATTCAAACGGGTTTGCAAGGGGCATCTAAACTCGACATACGAAAAGGAGTGAACCAGGGCAGCTAATGCAGCTGCCGGACCGGCTGGGCCCACCAGCTTCGAATTCGACTGCCGCCGCCGCTGCTAAGAGCTGGACTTGGCAACCTTCCCGGTCTTTCTGCTCTGTGCATCACAC
>PKSG01001007.1:0-17415 GCA_002916505.1 Tolypocladium paradoxum | reverse complement strand
ACACACACACACACACACACGAGCCGCTTCCATATATAAACTACTGCCGCTGCCACTTGGGTCAGGCCTTCGAGTGTTATTCTGACCTCTACTAATTATATTGTCACGAGCGTGCATGGTGTACGGAGTAATACGTGTTCTACAAGCATGTCTGGGGTGTTCCACATCTGTGTGCTTAACGCTCGGGCCGACTTTGTCCCGATCCAGGCTCACCCACCGGTGCCAGACTCAAGTCGCGTCGACTGGTTTTGCTTCCCATTCACGCGTTTGGCAACAAGAAGTCCATCATGCCGTCGAACAATGCGCATGCCAGCCCTTGCTGCGAATCAGTGATTCGCATCGCTCGTCTCTATCCTCGCGAAAGATTGCTCGTGCGTCCGCCATTGTGGACCTCTCGCCAACTCGACCTGTTGGATTGCCATTTTGAAGACAGCCACGACATCCACGACATCCACGACTGCGACGAAGTGGATGAGACGACACCTCGCCCCAACTTGCTTCTAGCACGGGCTGTACCCGTAAGTCCGGTTAGGCTACTAGCAGGGAGCGAAAATATCGAGACAAAGCATTACGCCGCCGAGGGTTGCCTCGATTTCCCTGGGAGCGTCTTTCGGGCGACTGGGTGAGAGCCGGCGACTTCCTCTTCAGCTGACTGGCTCAACGCTGATCCCACTCGAAGCAGGAAAACCGCCACCTTCCGCTTTGCAAGGCGTGCCGTCGAAAAACTCGACTGCCTCGTCTTCTCCTCCCGTGAGGGCGTTGATGATCCTTGCAAGCTTCCTCAGCCACGCTTAGCCTACCTCGACTACGCGAGCATTATCGTACGCCGCAAGCATTTGCTGGGGCCCATGCGCTTTCATCCCGGGGGGGGTTCGAATGTTCCAGCCGTGGGGCTGCTGCGAAAGCGTATGGCGCAAGTAGAACCCCAAGACTGGTCCCAAGACCCTTTTCTAGTGTCCGTCTTGATATCCCTGGCACAGGCGCAACAGCGGTGCCTAGTATCGCGGTCTGCAAGCCGCGGCGACTCTTCGCCATCGACCGTCGAGTCAGCCATCTACGTGGTTCGTATTCTGGCTTCTTGCTCCGGCCCCTGGCGTCCACATCACCAGCCCTTACAACAGGTGCTAACGGATGCAATAGCCTCTTGTGCTCCTGACTCGCAGCCCAGATCGCTATATTCACCTCTACAGGGCAGACATACCGTCCGCATTTTTAAGGAAACTCGATGAGCCGCATCACCGCCCAGTGGCTACGACTCGCGTCACAGTCGTGCACTCAAGGATCCCGTTCAGACCGTTCAAGACGTTTACAAGTCGACTGGAGACTGAATTGTCCCGCTTTCAGACGGTGAGGTTGCTCGAAGAAACGCCCATCCCATGTCAACCCACCATCAAGTGCGCCCCCGGAGAACGAGACGAGTTACCTGTTCGTCAAGAAGTCGTTGCCCACAAGCGCAAACGTGAGTTGGAGAGCTTCGACACGTGCGGCAATAAGGCACTGTCCACGAGTGCAATGGGCCGGCTGACTACATTGGTTGAGTAGGGGAATAATGTACTTTTTAATCAATACTTACGATACCCAATAAATTGCAGCGCAGAGCATCGATCAACGCCAACACACCCGCGGCAGAACGGCCGGTGTTTCTGTGGGCGAGCGGCATGTGTAGGCTTCATCGCCTAGGGGTGTGAGAAGAACACAAGTTTCGCATAAGATTGGAGTCAAAGCCAGAAAGCAGCATGGTGATTGGATTGGTTTCAGAATAGGCCTTCAACCAGCCAAGGATGCCATCTCGCCGACCTAGATGTAATTACTGAATCGGCGACTGCTCTTCTTGAGCCAAATTCATCTTGGCAACATCAAACCTCCTGGCCGTTCCCCGGCAGCCGCCGCGACGCCCTCTCGTGACAACTCGCTTCTCCTTGCCTTGTCAAGATGGATATCCAGACGCATACTCGCCCATCCTTGCCGCCCCGTCACATCATCCATCCATCACCTTGCCCCGAAAGAACCCCCCCAGCGCCCCCATCAGCCCGCCCAGCATGCCGCCCTTGTCGTCCCCGCCTGCTCTGGCCGGCGCCGACGTCATGCCGCCCCGGATCCACGCCGGCAGCTTCCGCCGGATCCGCTCCGCGCCGTACCGCCGGTCCGCCAGCACAATCGCCGCGTAGTCGCCGCGGTGCCGGATCGCCCGCCCGATGCTCTGGTTGACGGCCCGCATGCACGCGTTTTCGTAAAAGTCGCGCGCCGCCTGCTTGGCCCGCGCCGTGTCACTGGTGGTGGGTGGTGAGGCGAGGCCAGCGAGCGTCGTCGACTCAATGTACTCCATCTTGGCCTTCCACTCGGGCGATGCGATGTTGGGATATGGTAACCCGACGACCATGACGCAGCGGCCCAGCCGGTCCGAGAAGTTGATGCCCTCGGACATTTTGCCGCCCACGACGCTGAGCAGCAGCGCCCCCTTGGCCTTTGCCGTCGTCTTCCCGTCGCCCGTTCCGCTCCCCAGGATGGCATCCGTGTACTGCTGGAGGACCTCGTCGCTGGAGCCCCCCTTGGCCTCCCGAAACACCGTCTTGCGCGTCTGCAGCCGGTCCCATATCGGCGCCGCCGCGCCTCGCTGCTGCTGCCACACGCCCACCACCTCGTCGAGGTAGCCGTAGCTCGGGAAGAATACCACCACGCCGTCCGGCACCACGGCGCACATGTTCAGCACCGCGAGGCCCAGCTCCGCAATCATGTCCCTGTCCCCGCGCCGCTGGAAGCTGAACTCAAAGGGCGGCGCGCCCGGCCGCGTCCCCGCCAGCGTCCACACGCACAGGTTCTGCGGCGGGATGACGTGCCCGCAGCTCAGCGTCGTCAGCTTGGGCGCCGCGAGCGACGGGAACAGGTGGTTGCGGTAGTCGTCGAACGGGGACATGGTGCCGCCCGCGAGGATCACGGCGCGCGCGCTGGACGCGATGGACGAGAAGGCGTGCGTCGGCGAGAGCAGCAGGTAGGACAGCTGCATGTCCGCCGGCGGACCAGCCATCTTTTGGTAAAAGATGCGGCCTTCTGAGCTCGGGTTTGTGAGGGCCACGAGAAACGACACCAGCGCGTGTAGGACCGGGGTGCTCGACCGTGTCGTTGCTCCCGCCTGGCCGGCTTCCTTTTCGCTCTCGACGTGCGCAGCGTAGCTCTCGATCTTGTACGCGAGCTTGGACTCTTGGATGTACTGGGTCAGTTCGTACATGTTGATCTGATCGATGCCCTTTGGCCGTGTCAGGTCGTTCGCGTCGACGATGCCGTGCTCTTGCTGTTGTAGTCCACAGTTAGCCACTGTTCCCCAACACAGCTTCGTCTCATCACCAACCTTGAAGCCCTTTGCCCCCTCCATCCACTCCGTCAGGCCGTCAATCACCCGCCCGACCCGTCCCACGTTGACGCGGTTCTCGCCCTTGAGCTTCTTTCCGAACCGCTTGACGTACACGCCCAGCATGCCCCTCCCCTTGCGCAGGTCGCTCAGCTTGAGCTCCGCCGCGTGGACGTTCGCCACGGCGTCCATGACGTTGTGCGCCTCGTCGATAATCACCACGTTGCCCTCCAGCTTGATCCCCAGGGCATCGCGCGCGCTCTTCCGCAGCAAGAGGGGGTATGGCAGGGTGATGATCTCCGCGCCGGGGAGCGCCGTGCGGGAGGCGTAGTATGGGCACACTGCGAGGGACTTGCCCAGCTGGTGCAGGTCCTCGATGTCGGGCAGCGTCGCCAACGCAGTGTCGCGGAACTGATGCGTCTGGCCGAGCAGCTCCTCTTTGGGCACGTAGGAGCACTTCTTGCCAGGCTTGTTCTGTTGCAGCTCCGCGCAGCGGTCGTTGATGGCCTGCACGGATCCGAGTCGCGATACTGAAGGGTTGATGCAGAGCCGCTGGCGGGACGACAGCGGTAAGAGCTTTACTGTCTCCGACGCTGTCTGCTGCTCTTTGGCTACGGAGGGTGGCAGCGAGGATGGAAATGACGGGCGGCGCAGCTCAGTGATGAATTGCGACAGCTGCGAGTGGGTTCTCGATGTGTAATAGATCTACCGAGGTCACCATCTCATCTTGAACAGTCACGGGCGGCGAGCCTCGCACCTTGATCTCTTCTTCTAGCAGCTCATCGTCTTCGTCGCGCTTCTTTGGCCCGCCGAGGCCCAGCCTCTCCAGCACTTCTCGCGACTCTTTGCTCAAGCCGGAGAGGGCATCCTGGGCACCCGAATCGTGACTCTCCCGGTCATCAAGGAGCCACTCGGCGTCCTCGTCTTCTATCTTGTGCGACCCTGTCGCAGCAGCCTCTTCGATGCGTCGCCGCTTGCGGCTCCGGTCTTCGAGCGTCTTTTCCTTTAGCCGAGCGGCATCGAGGCGCTTCTCCCTGTCTTCCCATCTCCTGACGAGCTCTTCTCTTTTGCGCCGCATGAACTGGTCCACGAGCCAAGAGGGTTCGTCCTTGTACGCCTCGCCCGCAGCCTGCAGGGCGGCGTCGAGTCTGGTGGACTTGTGGTTCCGCAGCCAGGTCAACGATGCGCATATCAGCGACAGAGACTTGCCCTGGTTCTCAGTCAGTTTGCGCTCCAGGGACTCGTCATGCGAGTATGGCAATGGCCAAACGAAGCGACGCGTTGTTCCCACAGGCCTTGCTACAGTGTCAGAGGCCACCAAAACATACCGTGCCAGTCGGGCTCTCCAATATGCCAACCTGTCCCTCGCCAGCTTCCAGCACCTGGTAGACCGTCCTCATGAACTGCTCCTGGACATCGTACGGTGTGTATGGATGGTGAAAGTCCAGCTTCTCCAGTTGGCGGACGGCATCGTCAACACCATCAGCGGATGCCATGGTTGGCGAAATGCCTCTTGCTCAAGCTGGCATTGACGCGCTTCGTCATCTCGGCGACATGGAACCGTGAATGAGGGACCCGGGATGAATGAGTTCACGATACGCGATTGGTGTTGGTGGCTCGGGTGGGGCAGCCAGGAGCTCACCGCGATGAGTCCGCCAAGTCACCTGACTGCCCCGACCAGTGCACGGGCCAACACGGAAACCACGCAACACAGCCCACTCCCAGCGTTAGGGCTGTGATGCCCTCTCGCCTAAGGATTTTCCGGGCTCCGGCCCAGCCCCAAAGGCTAGCAGGCGCAAAATCATAACCACCCTCTCCCAGTCTTCGACGCAAAACACCGGAAAAAGCGACAACACCGACGACGTCGCCATGCCTACCCGAACTTCGAAGACCCGCAAGCAGTACGTGTTTCTGTCCCCTGGATGAGGTTGCTGCTGCACGATTGAGGGCGCGATTGCTGTGGTGTGGGATTGGCGTTGTGTTGGAGATTGTGCAGTAGCAACACGCAGAGGAACATCGTGGGCTGACTTTTTCGCTTCACAGCCGCGGCCACGTCTCCGCCGGTCACGGCCGTGTAGGCAAGCACCGCAAGCACCCCGGTGGTCGTGGTCTGGCCGGTGGTCAGCACCACCACCGCACCAACATGGACAAGGTTCGACAACTCGAGACACGATGAGGCGCGACGAGCACGAAGCACTGACACTGGCGACAGTACCATCCTGGTTACTTCGGAAAGGTCGGCATGCGGTACTTCCACAAGCAGCAGAACCACTTCTGGAAGCCTGTCATCAACCTGGACAAGGTACATACGCCCCTTTTGCGATTATTCGACGGTCGATGCGGTCCCCGCGGGAGGCAGTCGGGGGAACACTGGGCACAGCCCAATGTGACCATGAACAACGGCTAGGACTGCATCGGACCATTGAATTCAGCGACTACTTGCGATGGAGCAATTTGCTGACTTGGCATTAGCTGTGGACTCTGGTCCCCGCCGACATCCGCGAGGCCTACACCTCTGGCGCCAAGAAGGACACCGTCCCCGTCCTCGACCTCCTGCCCCTCGGCTACTCCAAGGTCCTCGGCAAGGGCCGCCTCCCCGAAGTCCCCCTGGTTGTGCGCGCGAGATGGGTCAGCAAGCTGGCGGAGAAGAAAATCACTGAGGCCGGTGGGGTCGTCGAGCTGGTGGCGTAAAGTACAGTACAACATGCTGCGCTGGAGTCGGGGATTGCTTGCGGGATTTGGAACCGGTTTTCACACATGGCGGAAAATGGGATCCCCGGGGCCCTTCCCGCGTACACCCGAAGGCGTGGCTGGGGAGGGGACCAGGGTTGGTCGGTTTCGAGCATTGCATCAGGGGACTCTTGAAATGGAGTTATAACGAATACAGATCGATTTTCGCCCATGCAATGACGGCCGACGGACGAATTGACATTGTTCATGTGCTTGGATCGCACGACGTGATCTGCCTGTGAAGTGATGGTGTGGGTGCCATGTACGGCGACATACTTTTTTGCAACGACCCGTTCTGGAGCTGTTATATGCAGTGTATGGTGGAACATCTGCTCTACATGTGACGTGCACTGTGACAGTACTCTTGCCACATTTACAAAGCTGTCATTCCAGCAAGGGCTTCAACACCACATCAAGCAGTCAACTGTCCCTACTCTTGCAAGATGTGATGATAATAGTTGGTATCATGATGCCCATCACATTTACGCTAGCAAACACGTGGTAATTGCTGCATTCATTCCTACGCCTGCAGCATGTCCATCTCGTCCTCGTCGCCGCCCAGCTCCTGGCTCGCCGCGGGCTGGTCGATGCCCAGGAACTCGTGCTCGAGGGCCTGCTCGGCGGTGATGCGGCGCGTTGGGTCCAGCTCCATGCAGCGCTCGAGGAAGCGCACGGCGAGGCGCTCGTGGGCGGTGAGCGGCTTGCTGTCGGTGCGGCAGGTGCTCCAGAGGATGATCTTCTCGATGGTGAAGCCCTGCTGGCCGACGGTGGGTATGTTCGTCTCGAAGACGCAGCCGTGGAGGAGGCCGGCGGCCTTCATGCGCCTGGAGCCGAAGATGGTGGCGATCTCGATCATGGCCTCGACGTCGTCGGCCGAGTTGAAGAAGGGGAAGCGCTTGGAGAGGATGGTGAGGAGGATGACGCCGACGGACCAGACGTCGATGGCCGTCGTCTGCTCGGTGCACTTGAAGAGCACCTCGGGGGCGCGGAAGCCCCTAGTGCCCGCGCGGTTGGCACGCCGCGAGGGCCGCGTGTCCGTCTTGGGGTATCCGGAGTGCTGCTGCTGCGGCTGCTGGCCCGGGACGCCGCCGGGGCCGGCGCCGCTGCCCGTCTGCTGCGCCCACGCGGAGGCGGCCTGGCGGTGCTTGCGCAGCTCGCGATGCTCGTGGCACAGGCACGGCCGGCAGTCGGACCCCTCGCGCTCGGCGAGGCCAAAGTCGACGAGGACGCCGTGCTGGGCGGCCGGGTCGTAGAGAAAGTTGGTGGGCTTGATGTCGCGGTGCAGGATGCGTTGGTCGTGGACGCTGCGCAGCGCGGTGAAGAGGCTGCGCAGGTAGATGGCGACGTCGGGCATGGTCATGTCGCGGAAGTAGGTGCGGAAGTCGCCGTGGCGGAAGTAGGGTAGGATGGCGACGACCTGGTCGGTGTGGCGGAAGGCGGTGATGAGCGGGCAGACCGAGGGGCACTGGCGCAGGTCGTGGAGGAGCTCGAGCTCGTTGAGGATGCGCGCGGGGCTCGAGGTGACGTAGATCTTCTTGATGGCGACGTAGCGCGGGCGCCGCCGGGGGGAGCGCTGGGCGTGGTGGTAGCTGTGGTGTTGGTGTTGGTGTTGGTGTTGTTGCTGTTGCTGGTGGTTGTGGTGATGGTGTTGCTGGCGCTTCAGCGGCGGAGGCGTCCACTTGGACGAGTCGTCGTCAAAGTCCCAGCTGTTGTCATAGCGGTTGTAGTGGACGTCCTCGGCCTTGAAGACGGTAGAGAATGTGCCTGCGAGGGAGTCAGTCTGCCTTGTTGGGACCGTCATGGAACGAAGAGAGCCCTACCTTCGCCGATGCGCTTGATCAGCCGGTACTTGTCCCGGAAGCCTGGAAAGTCTTGTTGCAACTTTTCCATGTCGGCCTGGACGCTGCTCTCGACCTGCTCCTCGTCGGAGCTCTCTTCCTCGCCGTCTTCGTCCTCCTCCTCCTCCCCTTCCTCTTCCTCTTCTTCCTCGTCCTCGTCCTCGGGCTGTGTCTCCTCGGTGGCTGCTTGTGCCTCGTCCTCGACCATCATCTCCGTCTCCTCGGTCCGAGCATCCTCGTGGATATCAAAGGACTCCTCGGCCGGGCGTCGGACGGCCGTCATCATGGTGCCCGTCTGTGTCTGTCCCAGGGTCGCTTCCGTCTCTCCGTTCCTCAACCTCGCGTCGGTCCTCCACAGGGCTCTTGGTATTAGGCGGTCGAGGAACGTCGTATGGAACACTCGTGTGTCGCAACAAGGCAATTGACGTCAATCGAGCAAGCAACTCGTCCCAGATCGGTCAATGCATTCAGACAAAACGTGCAGGCCTCGCCTTGTGCAGGGAAGTGCCCGCCAGCGGTTCGGGGCAGTCCCAGCTCAGTGGAGGGGCTGCCGTTGGCGGTTGGGTGGCTGCAGGGATCAAGAGCCCAGCGTTGCGGTGCCCACTGTGAAGCGGACGACACGCGACTAGCGCAGTGGCGGGGGAGCGGCGCGTTGGAACAAAACAAAAACATGCGTTGCTGAGGGAGCAGCACCAACCATCACCATCACCATCACCACCACCGTCGCGCATCAACAGGGCCGTTGCGCAGAGCAAAGGCCGCCTCGACGGTGTCATACTGACCAGACAGAAAGAAAAACACTGGCGCTGCGCGACCTCGATTCACCCAGCCCGCCCCTGCGGCGACAAGATTGCCCATCATGGCCATCAACTTCGACATCAACGATGCGCTCAAGCACTACATGTCCGATCCCACCACGATACCCACCCCCGAGGCCGACAGCACGCTCTTCGACTGCGAAAACGACCCCGAGGCGCTCACAAACCCCGTCATCAACCCCGTGCTGAATCCCATCGTCGATGCCGTGGCCGACAACCCCGACGACATAATGCGCGCCGCCAACATGGACTCGCTGCAGTTTCTCCTCAAGTGAGCACCGCTCACTGCTTTCTGCCATGGCCTTGGGGCGTTTCTCTAACTCGGTGTCCAAGATATACATCCTTTCTGCCCACGCATGCCCTGAGCAAAGTCTTCGACCTGGTCATGAGCGGCCTGGGCGCCCAGACCGACGCCGTGCACAACGACATCGAGTCTCCCGACGAGCAGGACGCGGTGCTCCACCACAAGCAGCTTCTCGAGATCTACGGCTTCCTCCTGCAATGGACCATCGCGGCGGTCGAGACCAAAGCTGCTGAAAAGTCCTCAGCAGCACCCGCCGCCCGTGGACGAGGCAAGCCCAAAAAGGGCGCATCCATGGAAGACTCGTGGGACTCGGCGGGCCAGCTCCAGTCTGCGCTGGACATTATGTGCAAGGTGCTGAAGCTGAAGCTGTCCAAGATCTTCTTGACCACCAGCGAGAGGGACACCTTTATCGGTCTGCTCACCCGGCCAGTCTATATGATACTGGAGAGCGAGCAGCGGGTAAAGACGACCTCTATCCGCATGCACTGCTTCAAGGTGCTCTGCATCGCCGTCAAGCACCACGGTCACGGATACGGTACGTCGCGTGAATGAAGCTGAATGAGGCCTCGGGGAACATGTCGCTAACAGGACGCAGCGGCGCAAATCAACGTCATCCAGAACCTCACCTATTTCGAACACCTGTCGGAGCCCATGGCCGAGTTCCTGCACATTCTCGCCGAGACATACGACTACCCCCAGCTTGCCGACGAAGTGTTGAGGGAAATCAGCAACAAGGAGTTCAACTCCAACGACACGCGTGGACCAAAGTCGGTGTCTTCCTTCATCGCCAAGCTGTCGGAGCTGGCGCCGAGATTGGTGATTAAGCAGATGACCATGCTGGCGAAGCAGCTTGACAGTGAGGTATGATGCAGCCACCGCCGTTCGATAGACAGACACACTGACAAGAGCAGTCGTACACGCTCCGCTGCGCATTGATCGAGGTCTGCGGCAACATGATTTCCCATCTCAGCAGGCAAGACGAACGCAGCGAGAACCACAAGTCCCAGCTCAACGCCTTCTTCGACGTGCTCGAGGAGCGCTTCCTCGACATCAATCCCTACTGCAGATGCCGCACGCTGCAAGTATACATGAGGCTCTGCGAGCTCGAGCAAAAGTTCCCCAAGCGACGGCAGAAGGCGGCCGAGCTCGCGTGCCGGAGCTTGGAGGATAAGAGCAGCAACGTGCGACGAAACGCCATCAAGCTGCTGGGGACGCTCATCAAGACGCATCCCTTCACCGTCATGCACGGCGCTCAGCTCTCGCGCAAGGAATGGCAGGATCGCCATGACAAGGTCGAGGAAGAGCTGAATGCCTTGCAGCCCCCGCCAGGGATGCCTGGCTTTGGCGACGACAAGGCCAACACCACCGTTGACAACGAGCTCCTAGACGAGGCGACTCAGCTTGGCTCGCCGGAGAAGCCCAAGCCAATGACGGATGAAGACAAGATTGCGGCGGTCAAGAAGGCTCAGGAGCAAGCGGCCACGAGCGAAGCAATCGAGAAGCTCACCCTCACGAGGCGGTACTACAACGAGGCTCTCAAGTTCATCGACGTCTTGCACGACGCCACCGGCATTGTCTGCCAGCTGCTGGGCTCCAGGAACAAGAGCGAGGTCATCGAGGCCATCGACTACTTCGAGGTTGGCGACGCATACAACATTGAACAGAACAAGGTCGGCATCCGGCGCATGCTGCGGCTCATCTGGACCAAGGGCAACAGCGACGAGGGCAAGGGCGTGCAGACTCACCTGATTGAGTGCTACAGGAGGCTCTTCTTCGAGGCACCAGAGACTTTCAGCCCCAACGACGCTGCCAACTACATCGCTCGCAACATGATTAGTTTGACCTTTGGGGCCACGCCCGCGGAGCTCACCTCGCTGGAGCAGCTGCTCGCCACCATGATGAAGGGCGGCATCGTCCCCGAGGTCGTGGTCTCGAAGCTGTGGCAAGTCTACGGCGTCCAGAAGCGGGAGATTTCGAGAACCCAGCGCCGGGGCGCCATCATCGTGCTGGGCATGCTTGCGACTGCCAACCCCGAGATTGTGGTCGGCGAGATTGAGACGATGCTCCGCACGGGCCTCGGGGCTCACGGCCGCAATGACCTGCAGCTGGCCAAGTATACCTGCATTGCCCTCAGGAGGATAAACCCGCAGGGTCGCCAAGCCAAGGAGTCGACGGCCAAGTTCTCCCGGCTGCCCAACGACCACGCGGTGTCGGCGAGGCTTGCGGCCATCACCGAGGTGCCGTCGGATAGCAAGGAGTGGTATGGAGTGGCGGAGCAGGCCATCAGCGCCGTCTATGCCATCTCCAAGCACCCCGACGCGCTCTGCTCGGACATTATTCGGCGCAAGACGCGGCAAGTGTTTGGCAATTCCCAGTCGCGTCCGGCATCGCGCCCGGCGTCGCGCGACGAGACCCAGGCTGTGCCCGACGTGGCAGAGCTCACGGTCACGCAGATGCCCCAAGCCCAGCCCAAGAAGCGCGACAACGCCATCGCCCTGTCGCAGCTGCTCTTCATCGTGGGCCACGTGGCCATCAAGCAGATTGTCCACCTCGAGCTGTGCGAGCTCGACTTTAAGCGTAGGAAGCAAGAGAAGGAGAAGCAAGCCAGCACCAAGACTGACAAGGAAAAGGAGGACGCGGACGAGCTAGACCTCATCGGCGGCACGACAGAGGACGACTTTACGGAAGCAATGGCGCACATCCGAGAGCGCGAGCTGCTGTACGGGCCGAACTCGCTGCTGGCGCTGTTTGGACCGCTCGTGTCGGAGATTTGCGCCAACAACAACATCTACGCCGACAAGGGCCTGCAGGCGGCGGCGACGCTGTGCCTGGCGAAGCTCATGTGCGTGTCGTCGGAGTACTGCGAGACCAACCTGCCGCTGCTCATCACCATCATGGAGCGGTCTCCCGACGCCACGGTGCGGTCCAACGCCGTGATTGCGCTGGGCGACATGGCCGTGTGCTTCAACCACCTGATTGACGAGAACACGGACTTTTTGTACCGTCGCCTGGCCGACGACGATGCGTCGGTGAAGCGGACGTGCCTGATGACGCTGACGTTCCTGATCCTGGCGGGCCAGGTCAAGGTCAAGGGGCAGCTGGGCGAGATGGCCAAGTGCCTCGAGGACGAGGACAGGAGGATTGCGGACCTGGCGAGGATGTTCTTTACGGAGCTGAGCACCAAGGACAACGCGGTGTACAACCACTTTGTGGACATGTTCAGCCTGCTGAGCGCCGGGGGCCGGATGGACGAGGAGAGCTTCAAGCGGATCATCCGGTTCCTCGTGGGCTTTGTCGAAAAGGTACGTCTGCATGTATACATGGGGCTGTAGAAGCAGCCTCGCTGACAGTGTGTTTGCAGGACAAGCATGCCAAGCAGCTCGCCGAGAAGCTGGCGGCGAGGCTGGCGCGGTGCGAGACGGAGCGGCAGTGGAACGACGTGGCGTTTGCGCTGGGGCTGCTGCCGCACAAGAACGAGGAGATTGCGAAGACGGTGTCAGAGGGCTTCAAGGTGGTGCAGGCTGCTGCTTAGACGGTGGGCATGCGCAGTAGAGCGGTGAGGCGGCAAATGTGCATGTGTGTGTGATGGCGCCGATGACAGCTCTCGCGGGAGTTGGGATTGTATATGGCGCGGCCACGGATGATTGAACGTTGGGAGTAATGATGAGAGATGCATACTACGGACGATGATTGCTCCCTATGGACTACCCAAGCCAGGATTGACAGTACAAGACAAGACACAGAACGACTCGGAGTTTCAGTAGGCTGTACACACAACCATGAACACATGTGAAATAACATGACTGACTTCATCATGGACAGTCTCGCATTTCCGGGCATCTGGCAGAGGAAGCTCGGTGCCCATCAAAGTCTAGGGTAGCTCAGCTGAGCGTGGCGGTGACTGGCCAATAGCTGCGGTTGGGGACGAGGGGAAGACGTGCCCACTCCTCCCTGCAGGGGCCGGACAACCAGAGCAGCGCGACGAGTACAAAAGGGCGGGGTGCTCCCGAGCCGCCTGACAAGAGGGCCAGCTGTTGATGGTGCCGAACGAGCAACTGATTTTGGGCCTTGCGCTGGTGTTTGCTTCCTCTGCTGAAGCCCTGTCTTTTTGTTGTTGTTTTTTCGACAATCAGGTCTTGTATGCGTATACGGACTACACGACGGCCGTTGCTTGACAGAGAGACCGAGGCTGCTGCAGTTGGTCTTGCTGTTCCTGCTCTCTTTGTTGCCATCGCGTTGCACAGCCTCTGGCAACCAACCAACCAACCAACCAACCAACCAATCAACAAACCACCAGCCAAGCACCACCAACCACCAGCCAACCAACCAACTCCCGCGATTGACATCAACCCACGAGCTGACCAATCACCCGACGCAGCACGCGGCCCCTCCGCCAAGCGCCCCAGCCACGTGATTTGGCTGTGCCATCAGCGATCAGTCCGGGAAGCTTGGACGTGGATCGCCTGCTGCCGGTTGCGGGCAGGTGCGTCACGTCTGCAGTGCTATAAAACAGGTGCAGCACACGAGGCAGCAACAAACATCCGCGCACCAGCAGCAGCACCAGCGAGCGCGCGCACCACACAGTCCACCAGCTATTGCGTGGCCATCCGAATTCGTCGTCGACTGCTTGGTTCTGTCTGCGTCATCGCCCGCTGCGCACACCATCGACACAGTTCGACAAGCTCCTCCGCCGCCGCCGCCGCGTCTGGTTTGCCGCCCAGGCAAGCTGCTCGACGCTCGACTCGAGGCCAGCTCGGTGCGACGCCTGGACCTGCGCAGGCCATGGGCTTGGCTCGAGCCGCTGCGCTGAGACGGATCGAGACTGGGGAACTAGGCCTTTAGGTGCGTTGCCGCTGTCAATTGACGGCTGGAGCTGGCGCGTCGCTTCATCGCTTCGGCAACCGACCGTTGCGCCCGCGCGCAACAGCCCAATCTGTGCTCAGCAAACGCACACGACGGCTAACGCGCGCTCGTCCTTGCAGCCGGGGCAGCGAGAACCTCTGCCATTCATCCGCCCACCGCACCACCATCCCACCATGTACGACAAGGTCGTCTCCCTGGGCTCGCGCCTGCACTACCCCATAACCATCACCAAGCTGCTCAAGTCGCCCGGCGACGCCATCAAGAAGCAGGAGAACATCATCGAGTACAAGTTCACCTGGCGGCGCAGGGTCGGCGACGACGAGTGGACCGATGAGACGACGTACACCGAGTTCGACAGCCCCGCCGAGGGCCGCCTCAAGGAATGGCGCATCAAGGAGGGCTCCGTCATCAGCGCCGACACGCCCTGCATGACCGTCGAGGAGCCCTGCGGCCACGAGGTCCAGATCCAGGGCCTGTGCAGCCTCTGCGGCGCCGACATGACCGAGATCAACTGGGCCAGCGAGGAAAAGGACACGGACCGCGCCATGATCAACATGACGCACGACCAGACGGGCCTCATGGTGAGCGAGAACGTCGCCACAAAGGCCGAGCACGACGCCCAGAGGCGCCTGCTGCGCCAGCGCAAGCTGAGCCTCGTCGTCGACCTCGACCAGACCATCATCCACGCCTGCATCGAGCCCACCGTCGGCGAGTGGCAGCGCGACCCTTCCAACCCCAACCACGCCGCCGTCAAGGACGTCAAGAGCTTCCAGCTCAACGACGACGGGCCGCGCGGGCTCGCCAGCGGCTGCACCTACTACATCAAGCTGCGCCCGGGCCTGCACGAGTTCCTCGAGGAGGTGGCCAGCCTGTACGAGCTGCACGTCTACACCATGGGCACCCGCGCCTACGCCCTCAACATTGCCCGCATCGTCGACCCGGACCGCAAGCTCTTTGGGAACCGCGTCATCAGCCGCGACGAGAACGGCAGCATCACCTCCAAGAGCCTGCAGCGGCTCTTCCCCGTGAGCACCAACATGGTTGTCATCATCGACGACCGCTCCGACGTCTGGCCGAGGAACCGACCCAACCTTATCAAGGTGGTGCCGTACGACTTCTTCAAGGGCATCGGTGATATCAACTCGAGCTTCCTACCAAAGCGGACGGACATCTTGCCCGCTCCGCAGCAGGCAAACGGCTCTCCGGCGGCCAGCGCCGCGCCCGCGGCCCAGACGTCAAACGCGGCGCAAGACGACGCCAAGGTGTCTCCGCTCGACGAGCTCGCCAGGATGGGCGGCGCGGACGATCAGCTGAGCCTGAAGATCCAGGCCGAGGAGCAGGAGAAGACGCTGGAGAAGCAGCTGACGGACCGGCCGCTGCTGCACATGCAGGAGGAGCTGGACAAGAAGGACGAGCTCTCGGCCCAAGGCGCCGAGACCTCATCGCCCAACCACCATCGCCAGCACCTGCTAAACGACGACGACGAGGAGCTCATTGCGCTGCAGGACCACCTCACCGACCTGCACGCCTCCTTTTACGAGACGTACGACCGGAGACGGGACGAAAGAAAACAGTCGGAGCCGACGCACCTGCCGGGGCACAGCAAGGCGCGCCGGAGGTCGTCGGTCGATGACGGGGTCGACTTGTCCATGGTCCCGGACGTGGGCGACATTCTCGACGAGCTCAAGTCGAATGTGCTCTCGGGCCTCGTGATTGTGCTCTCCGGGCTGGTGCCGCTGGGCGTCAACGTGGAGGAGTCTGAAATCGGCATGCAGGCGCAGAGCTTCGGCGCGCAGGTGCTGGACAGCGTGTCGAGGCGCGTCACGCACCTGGTCGTGTCGACGTCGCGGCCTCGCACGAAGAAGGTGCAGCAAGCGGCCAAGATACAGAGCATCAAGATTGTGAACCAGAACTGGCTCACCGACTGCCTCAGCCAGTGGCGACGGTTGGACGAGCGGCCCTACTACCTGGACATTCTGGACGCGGACCGCGAGCGATCAGACGACACCACGGAGCCCACGTCAGAGGCTGAGAATGGGGACTCTGACGCCAGAGACCTCAAGGACTTTGACTGGGCCACGGCGGACAAGGACCTGGAAGAGTTTCTGGGCGACGATGGCGACGATGACGATGAGCAAGACGACGATGAGGACGACGGGGATGGCGAGTCGGAAGACGGCGCCGAGAGCGGAGTGGACGCGGAGACGGAGGGCAACGGCACGGATAATTCGCGCAAAAAGGGCAAGAAGCGGAAGAAGCCCGCGGACGGGGAGGAGTCGGACGGGGATGCAGCGTCGAGCGTCGCGGGCGAGAGCATCCTGGCCAAGAAGCAGCGCCTGTCGCGCAGCCGGGGCACGTCGGCGCTGCGGTCGGTGCGAACCTCCAACGGGGGCGAGGCAGAGGGGCAGGGCGGCAGCCTCCCGACGCCGGGACCGACGGGCGACGAGGGGACGGGAGGCGAGGGCAGCGGCGCGCCGGCGGCCAGCCTCGACGACGGCGCCGACTTTGACGACGACGACCTGGAGCGGGAGCTGCTGGCGGAGCTGGAGGCGGCCGAGGGCTGAGATGAGCCGGGAGGAGCTGGGGGCTGCCGACCTAAGGCCGAGATGAACGGGGCAGAGCCGGGTAGAGCTGCCAGAGTACTTGGTACATATCACGACGGGGACTGTTTAGAGCGACTGGAACTGTACCGGGGGCACGGCGGGGAGTTTGACGCGTTGTGGTGATTGCGTGGTTGAAAATGTATACCCCACTTCTGTTTGGCCAGTGGATTGATGAATGGCACGGTCTGCCTGAGCCTTGTGAAGTGTTGTGTGTTGATGTGAGTGAGAGGACTGCCTGACCAGGCGGCTCACGTAGTCGCGTTGCGGGAGCACGGCATGAGCTGTGATGCCGTCTTGGCAGATGTCCACCTACGAAGAGGGCGTGTGGGACACTGATGTTGTGCTGGAAGAGTCGGCGTCTCCAGCTCTTCTCTGCCTCGACGCCGGCGCGGACATGGTGGCTTTGTAGTAGCTGATTACACGGTACAGAGGAACGTTGGTGTTGAGGTTGAAGGGGTCGAGTCCATGGCAATAGCACGCGGAAGCAAGGTGGACGACGACATAAATGGTAGTTCCTTGCCTCACATCTCTATGCCGCGTGCCACCCGTCCAGTACATGTATACACAGTTCCCCTGCCACACCCACCACGCTCCAACGCTCTATTTCGTCGGCGCAGGCGCGACGGCAAACGTCGGCCTCACGAACCTGCACAGCGCAGCGTCAGCAACCACGAGGATGGGCAGGGAACCCGGGGAGGGGGGGAGGGCGAGCGCAAGCGTACCGGTCGTTGTTGTACACCTTTGTGTTGTCGCCGAGCAGCGCCTTCTCGCGCGTCTGGTCGGCCCAGTAGCGGCGCACCTGGTCGCGGTCCTCCTCGGCCTGCAGCAGGGGGATGAGGTGGATGCGCGCCCACATCTTTTCGCGGGCGAGTTCGCTGCCGGGTGTGAGTATGAGCACACGCAGGCCGTAAGG
>PKSG01001006.1:82566-112510 GCA_002916505.1 Tolypocladium paradoxum | reverse complement strand
CGCCCAGCAGCGGCGCGCCGACGGGGGCCGCGAGACGGAGCTCGACTTCGAGGCCGTGCTGGACGGCAAGGCGCTGCTGGAGGCCCAGCTGGGGCCGGCGGCGCACGCCGTCGAGCTGCTGCGGCGCGAGAAGGAGAGGGTGGAGAGGGAGCTCGAGCGCGACTACGAGATGCTCAGGGGGTTGGAGGCCGGGGCGAGGGCGCAGGCGAGGGAGCAGAGGGGCCTGCTCAAGAAAGCCCACGTCCTGGCCCCTGAGGCGATGAAGCCGGAGGCGCAGGACGCGCAGAGCGAGAAGGAAGCCGCCGTCTTTACGCACACCAAGGCGGC
The DNA here is from genome assembly GCA_002916505.1 of Tolypocladium paradoxum. Taxonomy (NCBI): domain Eukaryota; kingdom Fungi; phylum Ascomycota; class Sordariomycetes; order Hypocreales; family Ophiocordycipitaceae; genus Tolypocladium; species Tolypocladium paradoxum. The sequence goes on along the minus strand of PKSG01001006.1, from coordinate 112,183 downwards.
CTCGTCAGCCAGCGTCTTTACCGTGAGTTGTCTTCTGAAGGACCTTGCTGAAACCACAAGCAATGAGAGCTGACTCGCCGTTTCCAGGACATTGACGACGAAGAGCTGCGCCCCCTCGCCGTCCAGCTCGGCGGGCACGTCGACAGCATGCGCAGCAACCTCCAGCAGACGGACGGCATCCTCCCGCAGCTGGCGCGCAGCCGGGCGGCGCTGCAGGCCGTGCTGCTGCAGCACCTGGACCAGAGCCAGTACGAGCGCGTCGTGCTGGGGTGAGCGCCGCGTCTTCAGCGGCGGTCTGTGTAGGCGACGTGTGACGAGGCATACCGGATACGGGATTGGGATAGAGGCATGTTCAGGGTACTTGTAGAGGCATAGCGGCTGTATACTGTGACGAATTGACGACTTGACGACTCGAATGTCCTCCCTACTGGACGCTGATGATGGGGAGAAAAACATCACATCACCTCACTCACGCACACAGGGTCTTGACAGAGACCATGTCAACAGTTGGCTATGCTCAGAAAGGCACCCCCAGAGCAACCCGTGTTTTGACAACACACGCATCTCCAAAACTGTTTTCAATCTATGTACACAAGAAAGTGAAGAGGTAAAAGAGATCTGCCGAGAAGTACATGCATGACTGGCGACAGCTCTTGTCCATCCATCCCGCAAAAGCGCGCCTGAGCACACGCACGCGTCTATCCCCGAGGTTCCCTGGTCGTAGAATGGTACACGATAGATTTGAGGCTCGTAATGTTTCGTCTTGAATTTGGGGAAAAGAATAAAAAAAAAAATTGAACCGATCTTCGTAAGACCCACCGGCTACGCAGCCAACGCCGGTCCTCTGTTTTTATTTACCGGCTACATACAGGCAAGAACCGCGCTAGCGCTGTCGCCGTTGGACAAGGTCGAGGTCGAGCTTAGCGACGCAGGCGGGCGAAGCCGGAGGGAGAAGCCTTGCCGCTGGTGGTGTGGGTGCCGTTGCCCGACGGATAGGGCATGACGGTGACGGTGATCTGCATGGTGCTGGTGGACTCCGGGCAGTCCTCGGTGTTGGTGTCCTCGGCCTTGTCCGTGACGGTGGGCTGACTGCCCATCTTGGTGGCATCGGCGCCGACGGTGACATAGACGGTCGAGGCGGCGGCGGTCACGGTCACGGTGGAAGCCGTGACGGCAGGGCACTGGCAGTTGCCGCCGGAGGGAGCAACACCGGTGGGAGCAACATCAGAGGTCTGGGTGGCGCGGACCCTGGAGACGGTGACGGTGCGGGTGACCGTGGAGGTGGACGTCGTGGTGGTGGTGGGCTCCTCCGTGCCAGCAGGGCTGGTGCCGACGGGCTTGTTTCCGCCGGCGGTCTGCGAGCAGGTGACGGTGACGGTCTGCTTGATGGTGGAGCGGACCGTGGTGGTGACAACCGAGGCCTCGGTGCCGGTGCCCAGGGTCATGGTCAGTGTCTTGGAGGTGACGACATCGGTGGTGACGGTCGTCATGCCAGGGGGCAGCGAGCCGGCATCAGCCTTGGACGTCGTGGCACCGGGACCGCCGGTGGTCAGGGGCACGCTCGGGGCGATCGCCGTGGTGCGGATCGAGGGAGCACTGGTCGCGCCGGGAAGCTGGCTGCTGGAGGCCTTGGAGATGATGGAGGCGGAGATGCTCGAGGCCTCGGAGACGGGGCAGACGGTCGTGGACAGCACGACGGTGTCGGTGACGACCACGGTGGTCCTCTGAGACTCCGGGAGCGAGGCAATCTTGGACTTTTCGGCCGGGCAGTTGGTGATGGTGGGAGCACAGCTCGTTATGGTCTTGACCTGGGTCGCGATGACGGTCAAGGTGGTCTGGTCCGCGGGAGCCGTGGTGTTGGCACGGGGGAAGCGCAGGTGCTGGTGAGAGTGGGCAGAGGCAGCCGAGGCCAGCATGCCGAGAGCAGCGACAGCGAACTTCATCTCTTCGTTGTGTTCGTTTGTTGGTCTATAAGTGTTGCTTGATAGAGACTGTGGTTCAGGGAGGACAATGTCCCAACTCGGATTCTCCAGAGGGGTGATTGTAAATCTTTGGTCGTGGTGTTGAAAAGGAGCGAACGTCGATTTCGCGTCGGCGTGGCAGACACAGCTTGCTCACGAAAAGAATGTATATCAAGGATGATGTGGTCGGGATGTGCGAGACGCGAGCGCTGCTGGACGTCGAATCGATACGGGTAGCTGTGATAGCAAAGGGGCTGCGGGTTGCGCTTCCTCCGCACACACAAGAATGAAAGGAACGAAAAGAGTCACGAAGACTTGCCAAAAAGAGAGAGAAGGACGGAAGACTCTGGTGAAGAAGGAGAGGACAGGTGAAGGTGAAGGGGAGAGGGAGGGAAGAAAAGCAAAGGAGAGGCGGGGGGGGCAGGGAAGAGGAGCGGTACGAGGCCCTGGAGTCCATGGTCGAACCGAGCCAATGCAGAGAATAGATGGAGAGCGGGTGCGTGGGTGGCCTTTGCTCTGTCCGTTGTCCTTGGTAGTGTGAGAGCAAGTGAGGTCTCGTAGAGTGAGTCTGTATTAGCTCAGGGGCCCCGATGCCGCTGACGTGCAGGTATCGCGGCAGACGGCACGACCTGAGACGCCGCCCCAGCCAATCGTTTGGCCGTGGCGCCGCCATCCCGGCCTCGGAGGGGTGCGTCCATCAGCGAGGCTGCTCGCATCCTCGATTGGCTGCGCAACCGTCGCCAAGAAACCAATCGTTGTCCATGATGCAGACGACGCCATGGCCAGCGCCACGCCGGCCCTGCCTGCAGCACGAGCACTACGAGTAGGGCACCAGCGAGTGATTCCGTGCTTTGTACTCGTAGAGCATTCGCTCTGGCACCCCCCCGAATGGCCGTCCTGTCCGCCGCGAGCCAGCGGTTTCAGTCAAGACCAGAAAATAATCCCGTACACGGCATCCGCTATCAATCGTCCGCCCCTCTTCATCTGCTCCAACCCGCGTGCTTGTTTCGGTGAAACACTGAAACCGCCACCTCATCCTGCCTGTCCCTCGGTTTCTCCACCGTCCTTGCGTCTTCCAGCCGTGACTCAGTGACCTTTTGCGCATCAACAAGTTGGCAACTAGGTATTACTGTCCTCTACTTCAATCCCTGGGCGTGACCCGGAGATTGAAGTGGGCTGCCGCCTTCAATTACCACTCTAGACGGCATCATCTCATCCGCTGATGCAAAGTATTAGGTGGGAGTCTGCTGCAGTGCTGCTCGACTTCGTATTGGGCCGCACAGCCACCGACGACTCGCACGCAGCAAACGGCGATCCCGTCGTTCATCTACGACTAGTATTTCCTCTGGCTCCCTGCCGAGTCTCGAGTCTAGACCGCCCTCTCGCCCACATTCCCCGGGCCCGTCTGTGCCTCGGACCACAGGGTCCGTCTGATGTTTCATGGCCCGCAAGATTAGAGATTAGCTCCCAGGGGGCCTATACCGTCGGAACCGTCAAACCGACGGACCTTGGCACATCGACAAGTTTAAACAGCGTACAACGACTCGCCATCCATTCATTCCACTTCTTCGATCCTGGGACGGGCCCGCCCAGACGCATCAACAGGAGCCCCGTCTGGATTCACATGCAGACCCGCCAGCCGTGTCATGCCTGGGGCGGTCGCTTCGCCTTGTCGCGGCAACAGACTTCCCATGCTCCAGTCTTCCAGGCTCTCCATGACATCGCGTGCGTGCTGCTGCACGAGTCCGTCGTTGTCTGTCTGCGCCACGTAGTCCAGGGTTTTCTTAATATCCGCCTGGCTCTCAGCAGTGAGCCCGAAACCGAGACATCTGTTTGACTCCTTCGCGCTGTCAAGCGCTTTGACAAGGCCCAAGATGACGAGGACGGCCGCTCTGCGAAGGATGCCGTGTTCCAGCTCTCGCTCCAGGGTCAGAACGTTGGCACACAGATCCACGCCGTTGGACACGAGTGTCGGGCCTATCCCGCCAATATTGGTCTCCAAAGCGGCTCCAAATATGGACAGCGACGACGTGCGCATCCGGACGTCCTCGCTTCCTCTCTTGCTTTCCCATCCCTGGATTATTTGCGCCAAGATGTCATTGCTTGCCTTTTCTTCTTCTGTTATTGCCTCGTCGTCAGGCAACTCCTCGTCTTCGTCCGTGGCATCGTCCCCCTTTTCCCTCTTCATAGTTCGTAACCTCTCCTCCCTTGCTTGCTTGGCCATTGTTTTCGGCCGGTATCCCCGGCGGCCAGCAATCGACAGCAACGTCTCGCACACCTGCTGCGCGACGTCGCCACAAAACGTCTCCCCCAGCCGCTCAATCACTTGGTGCAAGGCCTCACCAAACCTGAGGCGGATGTCTGTTGACATCTTCTCCTGCGCGTCCAAGTAGTTGTCGACAAGCTCTTGCATGGTCGATCTGGGGTGCTTGTTCGCCAGTTGCGTAAACACCTTGATCACTCGGAGATTGATATAGTCCTCGTTGTCCTTCAACAGGTTGGACATCAGCACAGTTACGGCGGTGATATCCAGCACTGGGCTCTCGGCCATGATCAAGTTTGATAACAGGTCAAGTCCTTCTGAGACTACCGGTGGTGGGTTGTCCCTGCCTCCCGTAATATAGCCCATGGCCAGGTTGTAGGTTTTCCGGTCTTCTATTTGCCGAGCGCGCGGGGCCGACTTGCACTCATCAGGTAGCTCCACTTCATCGCGATATTTCAGCAACATGGCGAGATTTCGCGCAGTTGTGGAAACATCTGGCCGGTCTGAGCTGCCTACCCTGTCGAGAGCCTCCTCGATGCTCTGCAGCTCGTGTGGTTTGATGTCAGACTTTTGGAAGCTTGCTGCGGTTATGACCAGGTTGAGAAGGCTCAGCACGACTGCGATGAGATCATCCCCAAGAGGCGATCGGCCGTCGGCTATCAGGACCTGGAAAATGACATCCACGAGTTGATCAAAGTGGCTGACCAACTTCTCCGGGGACTTTTCCATGAGTTTCTGCAGCAGTGTCACTTGGACAAGATCCTGGACCGAGGATTTGGCGTCGCCATCTTGGAAAATGATGTGCACTTTTTTGTCACCTTGCTTCTCTGCGGTCTCAATCCATCGACGTAGGAGATGAAGGAAGACGGCGGAAACTTCCTCGTTTGAGCAGGAAGTTGTGATGATATCCACCAGGGTTGCTGATTTGTGTTCAATCTCGCCCCAGTTGAGTTCTGTTTCCAGCTGTGGCTCTTCTCCGCGCCCTGCCGTTACACCCATGCGTCCCTCAGCATCAAGACGGTAGCGCCACATGGGTTTTGAGATGTTGACAGAACCCTTGCAAAGGATGTATTGCAAGAGAGGTGATATGCTGTCAATATTGCCAAAGAGCCTGAGATACGTCTGCACAAGGCTCCGCGCTGTGCTGCAGAACCGTTTTTCTGTGGTCTGTGGCGGGTTGATCCACGAAGAGATGGCCCAGAGCTGCACGATAATTGGTTTGAGGACTCGCCTGCAGAGGCCTGGGGATGGGTTGGACAGTATTAGGACCTTGAGCCGGCTGAGGGCTTTCTCGAGGGACCCCGCTAGGACCAGTATCCGGTCTCGACTGAGGTCGACAACTTCAGGATCAGCCGCTCCCGTAGCTGTGCCGATGTTTCTGGTGAGCTCCGACCTGAGAGACGGGTTCACGCTCTCCAGAAGTGGCTGGACAAACGCGTTCCATCCGGGCGCCCCTAAACAGTCGATCAGCATCATACCTAAGCATCGGGAACATGGCTGGTGGTTCGTACCTGGAGCACCGAGTTGCTTTTTGCCGAGTATCCCAAAGCCGACTATTTGGGCCGCAGTTTTTGCCAAATCTGGTCCCGCCTCGCCATCGAACAAGCTGAAGAGCTGCCCTGAGATGCCCTCGAACCAGGCCTGGGGTGTCATGGATGACGGGACAGAGGACAGCAGCTTCGTCGCAACCGCAACTGCTTCATGGGTGATGCTAGCTCCGCATTTCTGCGGCCGCCTTGTGTCTGGCGGCGCCGCCTTGTTGCTCGGGTGGACAGAAAACACAAATTCCAAAGTCGCACGGACACCATCGGGTTTCAGTGGCAGTGAGGTAAGAGTCTGCATGAGGGGTTCCCTCAGCCATGGTGGGAGGACATTCGGTTTAATCAGCGCATTCAACGTGGGCAAGAGGACCCATGTCTCCGTTCTAAGGATATGTCAGCTCTGCAGGAGACATGATGAGTAGGCCGTATACCTGGCGATGAGATCATTGTACTCAGTCAGCCGGGCTTCCCGACTACTCGAGTCCAGCGAAGGATCAAACGCCTTCTTTGCTGCTTCAACAATGGCTTCAGCTATCTTTGGCTGAGGCGTCTTCGAGGACGAAGAATCGGCCATTTGGGCGACAACGGTGATCTCCGTCGATGATGGAGGATGTGTTTGTGAGGTTGGGCTCGACTCGTCTTGTTCTGGAGCAGACCATTCAAGGGCACCGTGCGAGTATAAGGTAATCACACTGTCGACTTGCGTGACCCTGGCTGGTCACCTGGTCACGCGTTTGGGTGGCCCGTGCGCCAGTGGGCAACTGTCGCGTCCTCTGAGTTTACATTCGCTTCCTCCAACCGCGAACATCACCAGAATCAGTTTGCGGATGCCAATCTTTCCAACTCAATGCTGGAGACCAGCTCGCCGCCGAGTCCCTGACACCTTGTCAGGAAGCAGCTCTCAACCGCCCTTTCATGCTGGTAACCGCGAAGCTCCTTCGTTGCCATTCAAAGCAACTTCACGTCCGCTCGTCGCCTCCCTCACAGTTTCCCGACTCTCGTTTTCCGCAAGGAATGTCTATCGCAGACCCCCTTCCCAGACTGTGGGACACAATATGCCGCTCCCGAGCCTGTATCAGGACCTCGTTGTATGCCGCACTTGGACCTATTGTGCCCCTCGCCGCCGGCCACTCGGCCACGGACGGTACAGCCTAGCCGGGGGAACGAGTTTCGGAACTTAACCCTAAGCATGTACCTGGTTCAAGTTTGCGCCAAGTCGTTCAAACCATCTTCTATGTCGACTGAGCACCCCACGACGCTACTCCCGCTGAAAAGCGGGGTGGCTGACATGGGGCCTTTGTTGACGGACTGATGGGGCGAACTGTCCAGTCACCTCATGGTGCGCGAGAGGAAGGATGCCATGAGCCAGTTTGGTAAGAGCCTCTGGTCTGAGGACGCTCGTCTGCCCTTCCACTGGAACTTGGACGTTGGTCAAGAGTAGACCGTCTCATGGATGCTGCCGGCTTCGAGCACGCAGAGCTTGCCGTCGACTGTGGACAGCACAAAGGGTCGCACGGCTCGACCTCGACAATGAGTGATGGACAGAGATGAGCTCGGGATCGGCCACGTACTGTCAGACATGACGCTTCAAAGATCAGCCTCCAGAGCCTTGCCTTGTCGGAAACACCCCAGAATTGCGCTGGCGGTGCAACGGGGATCTCCTGGACACACACAGAAACGCCTTGTCTGACTCGACACTCTGCCATCCCAAGGGGCTCTCGGTTCTCTCGAACTCATTCATTGTCTGTACCATCTGTCCGCAAAGACATTAGTGCTGGCTCTGCTTATTTGCTGCAATGCTCCTGAGGCCTCACCTCGGCACCCAGCCATCGGTGTGTGATGCAGCCGCATCTGGTCTGACCAGGCGCATTAACCTTCCATTGCCGGATCCCTACCGCGATGTCTGAAGGACGCCAGTCACCTGTCGGCATCCGCAAGGCCGTCGACAACTCCCTCGGTGTGCTCCCGAAAGGGAGAGGCTGAGATGAAAGCGCGGTTTTTCTGGATGTCTTTTGTCCGCGCGTGAACGCCCTCCTTGCTCTTACAAGCGCATGCTGGAGAGGATACAAAAACAGTCCTTGTTGGCAGTGCGACACATACAGAAGGAGCTTTGTTACGAGCACTCAGTGCTCCTTTTTGCTGTTCTCGACTCTTTGGCGACCTGTCTACGAAAGCGCTGGGTACTCAATGGATGTTGGCCCAGGAACCCGAATTCGATGGTCGACAGGCAGTTCCTCGAGGATGAAGCTCTCGTCAAGTCGGAAGTAGTGTCGGGACCCATCTCGAGTTGGAGTCAGAGTTTCGTACTTGTCTGACACTGCGGATGGCAAGACGACGTGGCAAGACCTCAGAGCCTTGTGTTGGACATCGGACTGGGAGCTCAATTATTGGATTTCAAGGGCAGGCCGTTTGGAAGAGGCAGCCCTGGTTGTCCTCGTGCCAGAAATGGTAGGAGGACAACCCCCCATGGAGAGGGGATAAGTCTACCCTAACTTCCTTTAAACTGCTGGATACGGGGGCTAACATTGTGTCCAGGTCCAAGCAATCGGCTGGCTTGACGGAAGTACCATGTAGGCATCTTCCCTGACGATACATAGGCTAAGCTGAGTTGCACTGGCGGACAATCACGTCACACAATTGCGATGCAGCGCGGGAAAGTCGTAGCCATTCAGATTAATTCCCAGCATCTCGGCTATTGGCGGCATTACAGGTCGTTTACGGGCTTCAGCAGTGCAATTGAGAAGCTGCCTGACCCAGGCCCCCGGATTCCGGGTTATTGGTAGCCAACGGACGTACCAAGGTTTGCGATGGTCAACTGTACCCCAGATTCCCACAGCGTGGGATCGGATAGGTCGGCACGACTCCATGGGGATTACTGTGGCTTGCAGCCGACGATCCCAGCCTTGTTTACAAACCGGTTTTGTGATGTCACCGCCATGTAGGAACGGGCAGCCCGAAACAAATGAACGGTTGACGGCGGCCGCGCCGTTTACAATTCCCCATCCCTTCCTCCTGTCACTGCAATTCTCCGGGAGGCTCTGGCTTCTCGACGGGAAAAGTAGGGAATCGCATCTGTTAGTCGGAGCGTGGTACCGTTCACGATGCTGCGACCGGTGGTCTCCGTGATGGGGCTGGCAGCCGTCGCATTGGGCGTGCCGATTCCAGCCCCTGCTGCCGCGCCGACGCCTTATGCCCCAATACTGCGCGATACCCGCGGCGCCAGAGCCAACACCGGCCCAAGGGATCAACGAGCGAGGCCTAGGAGACGTCAAAAGCTATGTCAAGAGCCTCATCAGTGATGTTGGCAGCGACATCTCTTCCTTTGTGGACTCGGGCATACTCGACTTCCCCAACGGATTTCCAACGGGACCGGGTCAAGAGCGAGGTTTGGCTGACAAGAGACACGCGCAGGGCCTATGGTAATTGGACTGCAACGGCTGGAACGTCCGAGTCCACGGCAACGTGTACAAGATCCCCGATATCGAGCAAAAGAAGGTCGACGATCTCGCCAACATCTTCTTGATCGGCCCAAGCGTCGGTAGGCTGTCCAAGTCGGAGTAGGACTAGGCTCGCAATCTGACGAGGTCCATTTTCGTAGTACAGCAGGGCAACGAGAACGTGGCGATGAAATTTGTGGACGATGTGACTATCGTCAGGCCGAATGCGGCCGGAGACGCTGTCAACGCTGTAAGCTTGATCTCCTGAAGGCTTGCGTGGGATGATGGCTGCTAACGTGATGCGAAGAGAGAAGGGGGTGCGCAAACGATGAAGCTGCCGTACAGCACTATGGTTGAAGGGAACTTCGACGCCTTTGTTCAACCGCGCAACACCACGGGAGCGAAGGGCGGATAACTGATTCCCGGAAACGAGACGTCCCAGATCCAGACACTCAACATGTACGCGGAGGGGACTGACAGCGGCAACGCAACGGCGTACCTGGTGCCGCCCAAGGGCGTGACCGTTATATCCGACTTTGACGACATTCTTCGGGTGACCAAGATTTACTAGCCGGCCGCCTCAACACGTTCGCGCGGCCATTCGCCGCGTGGATGGACATGCCGCAGATCTATGCCAACTGGTCGTTGTCGATTAGCAACATGCACTTCAACTACCTCACGACCACGCCGGCGCAGGCGACGCGCAGCTACATGGACTTCATCTGCAAGACGTACCCGCTGGGCTCGTTTGACACGCGGCCGCTCTACTTCACGGACATCTCGGCCACCCTGAAGATTCGAAAGTTCCGGTTGGATAAGCTATTCCGGACGTTTCCGCAGCGGAACTTTGTGGTCGCCGACACGTCCAACCACGACATCATGGCGGCGTACCCGGAAATGTACAAGGACTACCCGGGGCAGGCCCTGTGCATGTTGCTTCGCAACACGAGCTCGACAGACTCGGGGGACAAGTTCCCGTACGACACGCCGGCAACTATATGTCTTCAAAGTGCCCGATGACCTGACGCACCTGGACATTGTCAACGGGCAGGGCCTTGACGGCTCCATCCCACAGAACGTGACGTTTAAAGAACAGGGCCTGTCGTTTGGGCTGGGGGCCAGTGGTAGTATGGGTGGGAGGCTTGGTTCTGCGGTGTTTTCTGCGATGGTGGCGGTTCTGGCAGCGGCCGTTGTCGCGGCTTTGGTGTGATGGGCATGAGAAGCGATGGTACGGTACCTATGAGGGGCATGGACAAGAGACGGTACGAGCATAGCGGGCATGATGGGAGACGGCGTTGGAGATACCGGATTTAGATATGCCACGGACTTGCCTTTGTTGGCTCGAAGACGAGCGTGTATGCGAATAAGTGATGTGTCGATTGCATAAACATGACAAGCATCTCCGTGGGCCAGACAGCACCAATGAGAGGGCGGAGAGGCAGCACGGTTCGAGGCCGTTGGCAACAACTTTTGCATGACGAAGTTTGGATGCCGTGTCCCTCACAGGGCCCGTCGGGATTGATGGGTACATACTCGTACTCGTACAGACGCACCATGTGGCACATGCTGGCGAGATGGGGTCCGAGGAGCGTCTTGCATGCAGAACCCAGCCCGCCAGCCAGGGGGACAGGCCAAGTTGCACATGCTGCGGCGCAGGAGGCGGCATGAGCATCCACGCCTCTTCTCCACGGCCCAGGAGACAGAGCTGCAGCCACAACGGGGATGCCCGTCGTCTCATGGCAGCCCCACTGGGCTCTTTGCTGCTCCCAGCATCGACCTTGTTCCACAGCCAACCTCAGGTCTGGGTTGGGGCCAAGGAGACTTTGCGTTTGGACTTGTCATTTTCGATGATGCGAGGGTCTGTGAGGTGGGGTCGATGCGACTTGAGGGCATAATTCAAGCAGCGCGCTTCCACATCTCGAGATTGATATATGTAAGGTACGGGAGTACCTGAGAACCCGGGTGGTTACCTTACTCGTAGGAAGGTACGAAGTACCTACGATAGGTGCTAAGGTACCTTGGGAGGATCTCGGTGTTCCGCCGAGGTCTGAGAGCTTCGAGGCGCCTGGGAACAGGGAAGGCGCCATCCAGGCAGTTTTGGGGCCGCTTGCAGATCCGCAAGTCTTGGTCGAGTTTCGAGTGCGAGCAGTTCTGGAAGTCGCGAGGAAGGAGAGCTGCTGGGCTGCGCATTGCCTCCATCGCGGGGTCAGTCGACGCCATCGTGGCCGTGCTCTTGACTTCTGCAACTCCATCCGTGCTTCGGAGCCAGCCTTCTTGGCCTCGTCACTATTCACAACACGCGTCGCTCGACGGCCCGCACTTGTCGCGGCCTTGCAGAGGCAGTCGGTCAACCTGCTCTCGCAGCACAGCGCAGACCGCCCATTCGGCTGCGAACGGGAATACGAGTAGCCGGGGGGACCAGCTCATCAATGTCATCATCGATGTCCAACCACGCCGTGAGGCATTGGCCCAGCGAGGTCCTGCACATATCCCTGGCCAATCTGATAACTGGCGCTGCCCCGACTTGTCCCGCACTCTGGTCCATGGGGATGCAAATTGGAAGAGGCCAGCTTGGCCCAGTCTCCTCAACACACCCAGAGGTCCCAGCCCAGCTTCGGCGAACGTCCTTTGTCGCAGGCGACTTGCAAGGGGTCCTCGCGTGAGTTGTCCCTCGACTGCCCAGCCCGGCCCAGGCGCGTCGAGGCTCGAGGCCGAGGTCAAGACGTTCGTTTCGTTTCGCACCCCATCTCTGATCGGCCTCCCCATTGGTCTCAACGTTTCAGACACGGCCGCCGAGAATTGCCAGGATGAAGAAATGTTGTCTTGTGGTATCGCGATCTGCTACCGTTACGGACAAAGCACCCATCGAGGACCGCGTGCCTCGTGCAACATCCCAGCCGGGGTGTGATCCCGGTCTAAAGAGAGAAAATTTCCCTCAATACTATCGGCTTCCTTGCATGACGCCATGCTCATCATTATCAACCATACGACCAACGAACTGCTGCTCTGAGGACCAAGACCAACGACATGCCGCTCCCAGTGGCGAACACGCCAGAGCCTTCTCCCGGGGTGGTGGGTGCCACGCGTCCTAACCTTCCCCTTCCTGAAATATTGCCTCTCGATCGAGCTGTTGGTTGCATGCCATACCCGATGTCATCTGCGCTCGCTCTACTTCTTCATGAGAGCCACAAGCCGGGGTCTGGTACAGCCTGCCGACAACGCAACAACGCATGCCAACATTGATCCTAGTGGGTTTGCCTCGCATAGGCACAGGCAGTCCACGTCATCTGATCATGGCGGATGCCGTCCTTGGCAGCATCGGATGTCGGAAAACCGTCGAGCCGCTTGCTCGCCGATGGCCAACCTGCCGTCAGGTCCGGGATGAGACGAGTCCTGCCGCGTCCGGCATGGCACTTGTCACAGGCACTGCCGGCGGCGCCGCCGAGATCTTGTCTCTCAAGGTCCAGTGCTCACCGGGCTCAGTCGGCGGGACCAGCTCCATGACGACGTACTGTAGAACACCATCTCGAACGCGGGGCGCCACGATGTCCCGCGAAACCGCCCATGCCGGCATCTTGGCCTGCTCATTGTCCCTGCCAGCGGCCTGTGTTGCTGTCAGCTCCACGGCTCAGCAGCCAAGGAGGTGGGTCGACGTACCAGGCACGAGGCACAGGGCGAGTTGGCCACCCATACCCAGTTCGGGCAGTTGTGCGACATGAAGTATTTGCATCGATACTTGTAAAAGCCGTTTCCACCCATGGCGCCCCGAGAAAGTGTCGCGATGTTTTGAAGACGAGGAAGCGCGACTGGTACGGCAATGACAACGCAAACGAGATAAGACACCAAAGAGGCTTCCTTGCTATCAGCCGACGGCGAGCGACCCGCGACGATGGCTGGTGTAAACGCAAAGAAGTCTGGCGCAGACGGTAGCTGGGTGTTGTGCTGTCGACGACGACGAGAATGGCCACGAACACGAAAGCTTACGAAGGGCATGCTGGTATTTATCCTTGGGCCTGTGAGCGCTTGACCGGTGTGAAGCCCCAGAACGGATGGGCGGTTCTGGAACTGTTGAGAGAACCTGGACCTCACACGACGCGCAGAAGCACACTCTGGTCGTCCCCATGCTACGTACCTACGAGTACTTATCCATCGCTGGGTCATCAAAGTGCAGCCCCGGCATCGTGACGCAACCCTGTTGCTTGCAGTTGATGCCGTGGAACATGCTGGCCAAGGAGTTGCGCTACATGACGCCCCTCGAAAAGTCTAATCGTGGAGCTTTGCCATGGATCGTCACCTATTAATTACTCACTTTCCACGAATGGCCAAATGACCAGATTTGACCATTGGTCGCCAGGGATCTCCCTAGAACTATTACTCAAAAGATGCATTCAATTTGCACGCATGGCAGGGCACTAACAAGACCCCTGCTGAAGGGGGTGCGAGGTGCAGATGGCCCAGCTGCAACATTGCAACCCACTGCACCATCTGGGCGTCCAACAACGAGACACGTCTGCCAGCCAACTTCATTCGAACCTGCAAACCAACGTGGAACGTCTGCTGCCGAGGTGTTGGCCTGGCTATGGTGTCTGATGCAGCCAGGGCGAGCCTCGGACAGCTCACCCGCCCAACCTTACCAGCGCTAGGACTACCTGGCCAAAAACCTCATCGTCATCGTTTCTCTCCCGTCTCTTGCTATTGTCCTGCGGCAGTGGCGTATTTGACACGTGTTTCCGTGAACGGCTCAGCCAGTTGGAACAACAGCCTGTGAGAGACACAGGAGCTTGGCACCAACCGGGAGCACATCCGTCATGGCCATTGGAACCTCTTTTCTTTTTGAGAATGCTAGCCAGGGAAGCCCGGGTTGTATTGAGGCTGAAGCCATGCGAGCGACTGCCAGAGTGGCCCACGATGTGCCAAGCAGGCCAGATGCGAGACAGGGTTGGCTCAGACCCGCCACGGCATGGGGAAGAACCACTGCAAGCTCCATCGGATCGTTCGGCGATAACGTCTGACAGACTCACAGCAACTCCCGGGGGACCTGCTCGCGCAATCGCAGAGCGAGCATGCCCAACTATCTGACCATCAAATCTCACAGGCTGAAAGGGCTGAGGCATGCCGGTGCGCGGCTGGGCGCTGTCGAGACATTGGCGACCGAACTCTATGGAGAAGGGATTCCATCTTCGAAAGTTCAACCCAGAAAGAGGACTGTAGCTGTGCGGCTAGTCCGCACAGCTCGCACTTCTCTTCCAGTCCACGCGACGATATGACGGGCACTCCCACCAGGTTGTCAGATGCTTGCATGTCAAACAAGGGGTTGCGCCCCCTGGACCATGCAGCCACGCCGCAGCAAGCTGGCAACCCCTGCCAGGTCCAACCCAGCAAAGGTTTCTCGCGATCTACTGGCGTTCCAGGGTAAAGAGCCATCTGCAATGCAAGCACCGAAGCCTGTGCTTGTACGCTGGCTCTTATAGGCCGCCAGGTATCCCTGCACGGTGCCGCGTGGCGACGACTACTGTCATGTTGTTCATTAATCGAGTTTGTGATTGGCTCTGGTCCTGTCGAGAGAGGCGTCTCCTTCATCTCATTTGCTCACCGGAAAAGTTGACGGCGCCTGGCCTTGACCAGATCTGGGAGGCTCTTGGTCGCGGTTTGGTTCGCCGATGCGAATAACTCGAACCGCTCCAGGATCGAATCTGGATGCGACAGCACCAAGAAGCTCCGGTGCCCATTCAAAAGAGCTGTCATGCCATTGCTGGTTTGCCAACTTGGGGGCGGCGTGCAACGTGCGATGGGGAGAGTACATCACATGTCAAGCAAATATTGGCCACCGCTGATGCGGCTTGAACACGCACACTGGTCTCGACCCTCGTCGCTGCTCGGTTCCATTCGGCTGTTGGAAGAGTCATCTGCCTTTTACACGGACGGGGCGAGATATGGATCTCTTCCCAAGGGAGCCAAATTGTCTATACACGGAAGAGGCCGACTCTCCAGCTTGGATGTCGTACAACCATATGCATGCAAGCAACCCCATGGCGAGGTTCGCGGCTCATCTGTCTGCGTTGCCGGCACACTGCGAAGAGGCTTTCTTGACTGGAGACGAATGGGGTTCTGCTCACCACTCTCCGAAGGACCACGAGACTTCATTGCCGCTCTAGAGATGGAACGCCGGAGCAGGAGTGTCGGCGGTGCTGACGAACGCCATGTCCGAACCACCACCAATCATGACGACTGCGTGTGGGAATGCAAACGCACAGCACATCGTGGAGGCGGCTACAAGGCACCAACCCCCTGCTTCGTGGGATGTCACAGTGGAAGCGCATGTCAACCGGTGAGCTGCGGCGTCTCTTCGTTCGCATCGTCACACGCACAACGATGTCTTATACGGGCACGGTAGCTGCATATCCCTCCCCTCCCGTCCCATCCACAGTACCACACCCATCGAGGAAACTCACAGCCGTCGTCGCTAGCGCGCGGAAGCTAGCCCGGGCTGACGAGCCGTGCCGTTGTCTCATCCGTGAAGCAAGCCACCAACCACGAGAGTCGCGGCTGTGCGGACTTGGCGCCGGGCCCCTATGCATCTTCTCTCTTGACTGCATCTACGAGCACAGCATCAACGACATGCCTCGCAGCGGCCGTTCGCCATGGTTACACGCACCTGCGTGTACATGCCAGAGTGACCGGCAGGCAGAAACGCCAAACCGACGTCTTCCCTGCCCGGCTGCAACGTGGAGCCAGGGCAGACCTTGACCCACACGACGACGGCATGACGAATTGCGTACCCACGCGCCCGGCTGCCGGATAAGGTAGCAAGCGATTGGGTTGCACTCGTATAGTCGACCCTCGAAATACCCTTCCCCAAATCTCCCTTTCCTCACCCGTTCAAGCACCATGCGTGGTTGTGCATGCGGGCCAATCATCATCCAGGTCAACGTGAGCCGGCGTCGCGGATGGCGCTGGCTCTTCCCGCGAGCGCTACGCCCGACTTCGTCACAGCACCATGATGACCCCTTTTGACAACCAGCCCAGTGCGAAGGCAAGCAGCGGTCTCGGCTCCCAGTATAGCCCGTTGCAGACGCCGTGTAACGGCGCTGCGCAGTCCATTCAACTCCAGATCTAGCTCTCTAACTGGTCGAACTGGCAACCATCTACCTATACTTCGTATAACCACGGCTTTCTTTGCGACAACTTGTTCTTTTCGCCGACGCCCACAAATAACAAGCATACCAAACCCCGACGCCTCGAAAAACCGCATGAGAAAACAGATACACATAGTCCACAGTTTTGCCTGCGCCGCACCGGGCCGCCCATGTCGCCTTCGTCATGAGAAGAGACAACATGGTCGGGCCCGCCGCTCGGCGATGAAGGGCCACGACGCCGAAACCCGCGCATCTGCGGACAAGCTGGCAATCACCAGCCGGCCTTCATGGCCTCCTTGCGCTTCTTCTTCTCCGTTGCCCGCACGAGAGATCGCTTGATATCACCTTGCTCGAACGTGTCAAGGTCGTAGTACGCGGGGGCGATTTCCTATTGATCAACAGTCAGCTTTATCCAGAAAAAGCAAAAATCTTGGCTCTGAGCCTTACCAGTAACCACTCTGGACGGATGCCCGTGCATGTGCGGATGTATTGCTTCGACGTGAGCACAAATTCGTTGTACACGACCCAGTCAAACTCTGTGCGCAGGACTGTCGAGGGGTGGATCAGGACGGCCTGGTCGTCCTTGACGGTGCGATAGACCTTGCCTGAGCTCTCCTTCATCGCAACCTGCATGAAGAAGCCAGCTAGCAGAGCCCGGCGGATGTTGGTGTAGTAGCTCTTGTCCTCGAATGGGGTCGAAATAAGCTCCAGCCCGTGGGTCTCCATGATGCGCTTCAGCTGAGCACGGACGTTGTCTGCGCTGGACAGATGGCGGAAAGAGAGAAAGTGCTCGTGGCACCACTGCTTCAGGCCGTTGGGGTCGGACGTGCCTTGGCCCTTGAAGGCGTGGTAAGCGTTCAGCAGCGTCAGATGATCTCCGTCTGGGTGGCTGAAGTGGGCCTTCATCTCGTCCGCTCGTTTGCGGTTGCTGGCAGGCCGCACGAAAATCTGGGGAACAGACAGGAGCGAGGTGATGGAGAGCATCTCGTTGGAGCAGTAGAACTCTTGCGACGAGATCAACATGACAGCCAGAGAAGGGTCCAGGGGAAACTCCGAGGCGAGGCTTCCCAGCGTGGTGAGCTCGCCCTCGTCGTCGAGGCAGGCGAGGTAGTTGAGCTCCTCCAGCGCTCTCATCATCGTCTCGGGAGCCGGCGGATCCATGAGGTCAAAGTGGACAAGGTCCTCAACGCCCAGCTTCTTCAGCTCCAGAACAGTGTTGGCGAGGTTGGACCTGAGAATCTCGGGGTAGGTCTGCTCGATGAGCTCTTTCTTGAATGCCTTCTCCGTGTACAGTCTGAAGCATTTTCCGGGCTTGGTACGTCCAGCACGACCGGCTCGCTGCTGCGCCGAGGCCTTGGAGATGGGCGACACGAGGAGGGACTCGACTCGGATTCGCGGGTTGTAGATCTTTTGCTTGCTGAAGCCAGGGTCCACCACGTAGACGATTCCATCAATGGTCAAACTGGTCTCGGCAATGTTGGTCGAGACGATGCACTTCCGTCCGGGACGTCCACCTTTGCGGAGCGGACCTGGGGCCTTATCGAAGATGCGCTGCTGCTGATGGGGGGGTAAAGTGCCGTAGAGAGGGTAGACAACCAGCGGGCCAGCATCGACTTCTCTCGTCAACTCCTCCGCCTCGAGATTGATCTTCCGGCAAGCATCCTCGATTTCGTCTTCTCCAGTCAAGAAAATCAAGATATCGCCTTCGCCCTCGGACGCGTGTATTTGGAGGACCGTTCGAATGGCAGCCTCGACGTAGTCCCTCTCGGGCTCTGGCGTGTAGAAGATCTCGACTGGATGAGTTCGTCCAGGAACGGCGAGCAGGGGCGCGTCGTTGAAGTACTTTTGAAACTTTTGCGCATCGAGAGTGGCTGACATGATGATGATCTTCAGGTCCGACCGTCGGCTGGAAATTTGCTTCAACAGCGCCATGAGGATATCGGTCGACAGGGTTCGCTCGTGGGCTTCGTCGAGGATGATGCAGCTGTAGCGGGACATGTTGTGGTCGTGCATGGCCTCGCGCAGAAGCATACCGTCCGTCATGTACTTGAGAATCGTCTTGGGGCCCGTCATGTCCTCGAAACGGATGCTGTAACCGACCTCCTCGCCGAGGGTGACGTCCATCTCGTCGGCAACACGCTGCGCGACGGACATGGCCGCCACTCGACGGGGTTGGGTACAGGCGATGAGCTTGCCGGTTTGCTGCGGCCGCTCGTCGTAAACGACATACTGCGGGATCTGGGTCGTCTTTCCGGAACCAGTCTCACCGACAAAGACGAGGATCTGAGTCGAGTGGTACTTGGCGAGAAACTCCTCTCTGAACCACGTATTAGTGAAGCCGTAACTGGCGGTGGGCGTGTAACCGTGGGGCCTACCGTTGCTTGTGGACGGGCAGCTCCCTTCGCGTCTGCAGGATCCTGAAGTATTGCTGCGAATGCGCCCTACCGGTGAACGGGTTGACGTCTGAGTCCTCAGCCTTGGCGGCCTGCTTCGCCGTCGTCTCGTGCCGTTTCATTCCCGCCAGTGGCCCGTGGCCGTCGGTCCCGTCGTCGTCGTGCATGTGTGCGAGGTACGGGTTGTGCTTGTCTGCGGACTCCTCTCCCTTCTTCGCCTTCTTCCGAGAGAAGTCGTCAGCGTCAGCGTCAGCGCTTGCACGCTTCGCCTGCTGGTTTGGGTCCATGATACGCAGTTGCGAGCCGTCGATTGTCCAGGATCACGCAGGTGCTACATGCGCGTTGCTCGTGTTGATAAAATTTTGGCGGGACAGACGACGATCTTATCGATAAGGACCCTTGATCTCACCGTGCGGATGACGCTCCAGTTGTGCGTGCCGCACTGTCTAAAGCCTGCCGACGGGCGTCGTAGGCCTGAGGCAACGCGGGCTGATACATTTGCATCCATGATCTCATTAAAAGCATTGATAATAATGCACTTGGTTTTGGTGTTTCAGCTAGATCAGGACATATTCAGGGCATATCAGACGCCAAGGAGAGTTGCATGGGAGGAAACGGTGAGTGCGGCGCACACTGTGACTCCAGCACTCTCATTCATGCTCACCGCGAAAACAGCCTGTTCTTTCCACCCCAGCTACACCTTGCGCCATCCCCAGCCAATATCGTCCGAATTGTCCAGGGACCTGGGAAACAGTCTTTTGGGAGGTGCTCGCAGCTTCTTCTGCCCCTACCTTTGAAGCAGATCGGGCTGGCTTCGCGCTCAGTCGCAGGGGCACCGTCTGAAGAGATTGCCAGACCCCCTTCGGCAGCGGATCGCGGCTTGTGAGGCAACATGGCATCTGGGCAAGCGGGATTCGGCATGACTGAAGGCTTCGGTCCTCAGCAGCCAGGTTTCCATATTGGAAAACATGATTCGGCCAGAGATGTGCCTCTCACGGAGTTGCAGTACGGCCATCTTCTCAACCAGGGTGTAAGTGAAACCGGCAGCACGCGACATGCGACGGCAACCATTTCTAACCTGCAACAGATCAGCTTTGTGACGACGCCTGTAACCAACGGCCACTTCAAATCCAGAGTCTTCAAGCTTGTATCGGACCACCTGTCGCTTCTGGACGAGAGCGGCGAAGCAGGAACCACCACAGTCACGTCGTCTCGGGCACAGCCCATCCTTCCGCCGCTGACCCCCGAGGATACGGGCCTTTTCCCCTCTGCGGCTGTCAACACCTACACGGCATACATAAGCCCGTGGATCGATCTGTGCTCCACGGACCCCATCATTGCCGGCATCTCTCGCCAGGTGCTGAACCTCGAGCTCAACTACGCAAACTTCTGTGGTGTTAGAAGCATCATCATTGCCGGGCCGTCGCGAGACGCTTCCAAGGATGGGGGCAACCAGGGACTGGCCCAATACGCACGTGCCGTGCAGGAAGCGCTGGCCATCGGAAGTTGCTTGTCCTTCTTGATCCACATGCCCATGTACCGCGAGCCCGCTGTTGGCGATCAGGCGCAGACACTCTCCTCCCTCAAGGCCCAAGCGGCCCATGGGACACAAGCAAAGGAGATCGATTTGTTCGGTGCCTGGGACTCTTGGCATCATGTTCGAACAGTTTGTCACTACAACCTCAGACTCTTCGTCGGTACGTTGACCTTTTGATCCCATCATGAAGCGAGGATGCTAACTGTTGTCCCTAGCACTGAAACTACCTAGGGTTATGCCCGAAAAGGATCTCCAGAATCGATGGTTTGCAGAGCCTCTGCACTATCTAACGGTTGGACCTGAAGTGTTTCAAGCAAACAAGAGCGGCTTCCCCTGCTTCTCGAAGCATCACCAGGAAATGATCTTCTGTTGCATGCGGCTCAAGGCTGTACCGTGGTTACTGCTATGTGACGTTGGCCCGGATGCCTCCCAGTTCAAGGCGGATTCTCCTTCATTGTTAGCCCAGAACCGGCCGATGACGGATGACGACTTCCCCAGCCTGGCTCAGGCACATGCCCCGGCAAACGTGTCCCAGCGCACCCCAACGCATCGGGGTAATGCCCACATGGCTTACTTGCAGTGGCTAGAGTCTCAACAGCCGCCGTTCGCGGCCTTGGAGTCATCGACCTTGACCAGCTTCCAAGACTGGCTGCAGTCCCCTCTTCAGCCCCTCTCAGACAATCTTGAGTCTGCTACGTATGAAGTGTTTGAAGGCGACCCCGTCAAGTACGACCGTTACGAGGCTGCAGCTGTCGAGGCGTTGCACGAGTGGAAGGAGCTTGGGATGCCAACGTCCAAGAAGGGTGTGGTGGTAATAGCTGTTGCTGGCTCGGGTCGTGGCCCGCTGGTCACGCGAGCCCTTAAAGCAGCCGAGTTAACCGGTGTTCCTGTTGAGGTGTGGGCTCTGGAAAAGAATCCTAATGCCTACGTCTACCTCCTGCGCCAGAACCAAACGATATGGGGCGGCCGAGTTAATGTGGTCAAGACGGACATGCGGGCTTGGAAGGGCCCGGTTGTGTCTGAGACGGCAGAGACGGGCCCGGTATACGGCAGAGTGGACATTCTCATCTCGGAGCTGCTTGGTTCTTTTGGCGACAACGAGTTGTCTCCCGAGTGCTTGGACGGCATCCAGCACGTTATGGCGAAGCCTCACGGCATCTCGATCCCCAGCTCCTACACGGCGCACCTCAGCCCGATCTCTACGCCAAAGGTACATGCCGATATCCTAGCACGATCTGCTACTGAAGATACTGCATTTGATACCCCCTGGGTTGTCAGGCTGTATGCACTAGACTTTGTGTGCCAGCGCGCGCCGGATCACCCTCGATTCCAGCAAGCCTGGGAGTTCTCCCATCCTATACCGGAGTCCTCTCTCGACGTTGTTCGAGCGAGGCGCTCGGGAGGTGTCGTGGGCGGTGGCGGCGGCAGCATGGCAGGGGCAGCTGGCGCAAACGATCATAATTCACGATACTGTCATCTCACCTTTGTCTGCCGCACTCGCGGTGTCATACATGGCTTGGCCGGATACTTTGAATCCACGCTGTACGAGTCGAAGCTGGAGGACAACGAGGGCGAAAAGATCGAGATCAGCACGCACCCGGAGAGGATCGATCGGAAGAGCAAGGACATGATTTCATGGTTCCCCATTTTCTTCCCCCTGCAGGTGAGTCGGCATAGAAGCCCCGGCAATATTGGCCGCGAACATGTGCTGACGTGTATTGCAGAAACCCATTACCTTCCCTGCCGATACGGAGCTGGAGGTGAGCATGTGGCGGCAGACGGATGACGCCAAGGTCTGGTACGAATGGCTCGTCGAGGCCTGGACTTGGGTTGGGCCTTCGTCCAGGATCAAGGTTGCGTCGTCGGATCTTTGCAGCAGCCGCAAAGTCGCCTGTTTGATGTAGCCAGGGATGGCTTTTAGACGGAGGGCCGGTGCTGGCATGGCGAGGCGGGCGGCTCGTACCAATGCAACGAGGGTATCGTTGTCCGACGAATCCTATGACTCCGAAGTCGGAACTGTTGGGTAGCCGTTGTCTAAAATCAGATGCGCAAGCCGAAACCATGTCGGATGTACGCCTGACTGGGCGAGTTCAAGACCGCTCATGGCCGCACAAGAGCGTTGTTGAGGGGATCACGGCTCTGTTGTCGTCGGTTCGCCAGCATTTCGGCCTGGACCAGGAGAGAGGTGGCTGCAATCTGGGGACTACCAGCCTGTTCTCGGGCCCTTGCCCCCGTGAATCTAATGTTGCAACAGTGACAGGCAGACAGCTGCATGTGCTGTGCGTGATGGAGCGGCTCCCCGTCGCCCGGCAAACGCCAGCAGCCAGTTTCGCATGGGACAGCGCCGGGCCGGCGGAAAACGCCGGGTGCCAGCAGCGTTCAGCCCTCGATGCCACAGCGCGGCCGGACACGCCTCTGATGACATCTCTTTCGACCTGATGGTCCCCATACGTAGCCGCCGGTGCCTGACTGGGGACTCGCAAGCTCCCCCATATCCAGCACCACCTGTACGGCACGGCAGCCATCGCACCAGCACCAGGAATCCGAGAGGAGTGGGGATCGCGACGGGTCGCCGGCGCCATGCGGCTGCCCTTCTTAACAAGGCCTGCCGCTGCTGTCCGGCCATCATCATCCCGTGTCAACGTCAACCCCCTCATCTCTAGCTTCAGGACATTGCCCGACTTACAACAACAACAACACCACCGCAAGCTGACCTCGCTGACGAAGACGATCCCCGGAAGCCAATCCGCACCGCAGAGCCGCAGACGTCCGCTATCCACCATGTCTTCGCAAACCCCGCACCCCACGCTGCTCATCCCCGGGCCCATCGAGTTTGACGATGCCGTCCTCCACTCCATGGGCCACTACAGGTACGTCATAGATGCCGGGCTTCTAGTTGCCGCCATACGAGCACCGTGGGCACGGGCTAATCCGAATTGTCGGCCCCAGCGAGAGCCACGTTGGTGCCGGCTTCGTCGCGACCTTTGGCGAGACGCTCTCCATGCTGCGCCAGCTGTTCCAGACGACGAACCCCGCCTCGCAGCCATTTGTCATCAGCGGATCGGGCACCCTCGGCTGGGACCTGGTGGCCGTCAACCTGGTCGAGCCGGGCGAGAACGCCCTGGTCCTGAGCACGGGATACTTTGGAGACGGCTTCGCCGACTGCCTGCGGGCGTACGGCGCCAATGTCACCAAGCTGGACGGACCCATTGGCGGGCGACCGCAGCTCCCGGACATCGAAAAGGCCCTCCAGGAGAAGACGTACAAGGTGCTCACGGTGACGCACGTCGATACCTCGACCGGTGTCCTGAGCGAGCTGAAGAGCCTCGCCGCCGCGGTGAAGAAGCTGTCTCCCGAGACGCTCGTCATCGTCGACGGTGTCTGCAGTGTTGCGTGCGAGGAGCTCGCCTTTGACGAGTGGGGTCTGGACGGTGTCGTCACGGCTGGCCAAAAGGCCATCGGCTGCCCTGCTGGGCTGTCGATTTCCATGTTCAGCGGCAGGGCCATCGAGGTTGTCAAGAGCCGAAAGACGGAGCCGGCGACCTACTTTGCCTCCATGAAGAGGTGGCTGCCGAGTGAGTTGGCCATCCACGGTCTGCATTGTAGTTGACGGTCCCGACAGAGCTAACAACCTCGCAGTCATGCAAAACTACGAGGCCAAGAAGCCGTCATACTTTGCCACGCCGTCGTCGCAGCTCATCCACGCCCTCAACACCGCCCTGAAGCAGATCCTGGCGCGGCCGCTCGCCGAGCGCTTCCAGATGCACATCGAGGTGTCTGACCGGGTCAAGAAGGCGGTGACGGACCTCGGCCTTGAGATTGTCGCGTCGAAGCCTGAGGACCAGTCCCACGCCATGACGGCCATCTACCTGCCGGAGAAGATTGCCATTCCCGACCTCCTGCCCAAGCTGCTGAACAAGGGCATCATATTTGCTGGCGGCATCCACAAGGAGATTGGGACCAAGTACGTCCGGTTCGGGCACATGGGCGTCACGGCGGTAAGTAGCCCTGAATCCAGGCCAAGCGAGCCAGAATGCTGATGGATTCCATCCATAGGTCGACCCCAAGCGAAACGACGTGGACAAGGCCCTCGAGGCGCTGCGGGACACGCTCACCGAGTGCGGCTATAAGAAGGCGTAGGAGGAGAAGCTTCCAAAACGAGAAGAGCCTGCTGCACATGCGTAGGATACAGCATGTCAGATGGGAGAACCAAACCTGAAAGTCCCTTCGATGCCATGACTACTTGTAACCCCATGGCCCTGTCCCACGGCTTCTTGGGTTACACGAGCAACCAGTGGCCCACAGGGGTGTCGCTTGCTGGTACGATGGCGTAGCTGCACGAAGAAAATGCAACAATCCAATGCAAGGCTCCGTCTTGCACAGCCTGTTGGTTCTAGAAAACCGTAGCCATCCATCCATCCCACGCTCCCAACTCACAGCTGCACTCGTCGGTGGGGTTTTGGTGATGGCACACTGCCACACACATCTGAGGCAGCTGGGACGGAACAAAGGCGACACGACAGGTCCTACCCCTCTACGGGTAAGTAGGGGTACTGTGATATCAGCGTCTGGGTCACCCGTTGGTCGATGTTCTACCCGGAATGGGGGGCACGTCACGGCCAGTTTTGGTGCCGCCAGGCATCCAGAGCGAGTCCCGCTGGACGCTGAACGACGGGCGGCGGCGTACCCGGTACCTTGGCCTCGCGTGATGGCGGCTGACAAAACCAGCCCAGCGGCCAGCCTCCCCCGCCATCCGCGCTGGCCTCCACTGAACCCGCCGCCATAGGCGCTGTCGTCGCTGTGGCGGCGCTGAAGCCCCCACTGTTCAGCAAGGCGGGGGATCTGACCTCTATCTCTTTTGCTTCACGCTCCTCACCACGCACCACCCGCCGCACCTCACCACCATCCGTCTCCAGCTTGGGTTCTTTTTCCTCTTCACCTCTCCCCGCAACACCACACGCTCCCGGCCCCCCGCATCGCTCACGAACACATCTCTCCCCCTCCAGCCAAAGCAGACGGCCTCTACGCGTCGAGCAGCCTTCCTTTTGTGCGCTGCGTCGGCTGTGGCCCCCATCCCCAAATCCGGCTCTGAGATTCCCCGCCCCGAGCTGCCTTCCCCTCGCTCGTCTCGCAAACCATGGCTGTCTCGATCGAGGAGCTCGACAGCACGGTCCGCACCTTTTACGAAGGTCGCGGCGAGCAGGTACGTTCCCGCAGCAGCTTCCGTGCACGAGATTCGATGCTGACTCTGATTCTTTTTTGTCCAACAGCAAAAGGCCGCCCAAGCCGCGTTGAACCAGGTAAACACTCCCACCACACAGCCGTCTTGCGCTGGCCGCCGTCCCGATGACGACGACGACGACGACGACGACGACGACAAGTGATGTCCATCGACGGCCTTGTGCTGACCTTGATGACAGTTCAAAGAAGACCCTGATGCCTGGCTCATGGTCGACAAGATTCTCTCCGACGCACAATATCCGCAGACCAAGTGTATGTTGCCGTCGCCCAAGATCTCCCCCAACCGGCACAGGTAAAGCTAACATATCACAAGACTTGGGTCTGCAGGTTCTCGACAACGTCATTTCGACAAGATGGAAGGTTCTGCCTAGAGATCAGTGCCAAGGTTGGTGCTGCACGCGTCCTCTTTGCACAACGCCGTCGGCTGACATATGTAGGCATCCGAAACTTCATTGTCCAGTTCATCATCCAGTGCTCGAGCTCCGAGGACGCGCTGCGAAACAACAAGACCCTGCTCAACAAGCTCAACCTCGTCCTCATCTCCGTCCTCAAGCAGGAATGGCCGCACAACTGGCCCACCTTCATCAACGAAATCATCTCGTCCTGCCACGCGAACCTCTCCATCTGCGAGAACAACATGATCATCCTGCGCTTGCTGTCCGAGGAAGTCTTTGACTACTCGGCAGAGCAGATGACGTCTACCAAGACGAGAAACCTGAAGCAGACAATGTGCGCCGAGTTTTCGCAGATCTTCCAGCTCTGCCAGGAGGTGCTCAACACGGCCGACGAGCCCAGCCTGGTCAAGGCGACGCTCGAGACTCTGCTGCGGTTCTGCAACTGGATCCCGCTCGGCTACATCTTCGAGACCACCCTCATCGACACGCTGCGCACCCGATTCCTCTCTGTCCCCGAGTTCCGAAACATCACCCTGCAGT
Organism: Tolypocladium paradoxum; assembly: GCA_002916505.1. Classification (NCBI taxonomy): domain Eukaryota; kingdom Fungi; phylum Ascomycota; class Sordariomycetes; order Hypocreales; family Ophiocordycipitaceae; genus Tolypocladium; species Tolypocladium paradoxum. Next base: position 85,739 of record PKSG01001006.1, on the reverse strand, counting down.
GCTTGACGGAGATTGGCGGTCTTCAGACCGGAGGGACGGGCCAGTCCAACTCGTACGATGAGCAGCTGATCAAGATGTTCACCGAGGTCCTCACCACCATCGCCGACATCATCCCCGTGTCGCTCGACCTGAAGACGACGTACCCCACCAGCAACTCCAGGGACCAGGAGTTTGTGCAGAACCTAGCGCTCTTCCTCTGCAACTTCTTTGGGATGCATCTCAATGTAGGCGCAACCGCACTTGCGATTCTATACAGCGACAGCTCCGCTAACATCCCGCAGCTCATTGAAAAACTCCCGAACCGTGACTATCTCCTGCACGGCCACTACTATCTTATCAGGATATCCCAGATCGACGATCGCGAAATCTTCAAGATCTGCCTCGACTACTGGCTCAAGCTGGTGCAGGAGCTCTACGAGGAGATGCAGCAGCTGCCCATTACCGACCTGAACCCGCTCATGGCCGTTGGCGGCGGCATGTCTGGCAGTGGCGCGCCTAACCCGTCGCTCCTCATGAACTACCCTCTCCGAAAGCACAAGTACAACGAAGTCCTTTCCAACTTGCGGGTGGTCATGATCGAGCGAATGGTCCGCCCGGAAGAGGTCTTGATTGTCGAAAATGATGAGGGAGAAATTGTCCGCGAGTTCGTCAAGGAAAGCGATACCGTGCAGTTATACAAGACGATCAGGGAATGCCTGGTCTATCTCACCCATCTGGATGTCATTGACACCGAGAACATCATGACCGAGAAGCTGGCCCGCCAGGTGGATGGCACCGAGTGGTCGTGGCACAACTGCAACGTCCTCTGCTGGGCCATCGGCTCCATCTCCCTTGCCATGAATGAGGAGACTGAGAAGCGGTTCCTGGTCACTGTCATCAAAGACCTCCTTGGACTTACTGAGATGAAACGAGGCAAAGATAACAAGGCCGTTGTTGCCAGCAATATCATGTACATCGTTGGCCAGTACCCCCGATTCCTCAAGGCCCATTGGAAGTTCCTTAAGACAGTCGTCAATAAGCTCTTTGAGTTTATGCACGAGTCTCACGAAGGTAAGAACTCAACTCTGTCGTCTCCCGCAACCCCGGGCCTAACTGTGGATTCAGGTGTTCAGGACATGGCCTGCGATACGTTCATCAAGATTGCCCGTCAGTGCCGACGACACTTCGTTGCGCTCCAGCCCAGCGAGCAGGAGCCGTTCATCGAGGAGATTGTCCGCAACATGGGCAAGATCACTTGTGACCTCACCCCCCAGCAGGTCCACACCTTTTACGAGGCTTGCGGCTACATGGTCGCCGCACAGGGAAACAAGCATCAACAGGAGAGACTGCTTGCGGACCTGATGAACATCCCGAATGCAGCTTGGGACGAGATCATTAAGCAGGCGACCGTCAACCCATCGATTTTGCAGGATGCGGAGACTATCAAGGTCATTGGCAACATCATGAAGACCAACGTGTCGGCATGCACTTCCATTGGACCGTACTTTTACCCCCAGATTGGCCGCATCTACCATGATATGCTTCAGATGTATCGGGCAACCAGCACCCTGATCTCCGAGGCCGTCGCACGAGATGGTACGTACATGATGTGGTTTGAAATGCCAAGATCAAGCTAACCAAATTGTTCAGGCGAACTGGCGACGAAGATGCCCAAGGTCCGGGGCTTGCGGACTATTAAGAAGGAAATTCTGAAACTCGTTGAGACGTATGTTGAGAAAGCCGAAGACCTGCAGGCCGTCCGCGCCCAGATGGTCCCTCCTCTGTTGGACTCGGTGCTGGTGGACTACAACCGCAACGTGGCGGGAGCGCGCGATGCCGAGGTTTTGAAGGCGATGTCCACCATCATCACCAGGCTCTCTGTAAGTGATGCCGCCGACAATGCAGGAGAATACGCTAGCTAACCACTGCCCCCAGGCGTTGATGGAGGACCAGGTTCCCACCATCATGGAGAATGTCTTCGAGTGCACTCTCGACATGATCAACAAGGATTTTTCAGAGTTCCCTGAGCACCGCGTTGAGTTCTTCAACCTCTTGCGAGCCATCAACCTCCACTGCTTCCCTGGTAAGACATTCGAGAATATGCGATGTAGATTTGGCGCTGACAGGCAAACAGCTCTCTTGAAGCTCGATAACAACCAGTTCAAGTTTGTCATTGATTCGTGCTCGTGGGCATTCAAGCACGACAACCGAGACGTCGAAGCAGCCGGCCTCAACATGTGCCTGGAGCTCATCAACAACATCGCTGACAAGACGGATGTTGCCACGGCAAACGCCTTTTTCCAGCGATTCTTTGTCACCATCTTGCAGGACGTGTTGTTCGTTGTGACCGACAGCGACCACAAGGCTGGCTTCAAGACCCAGTCGATGCTGGTGATGAAGCTCTTCTACTTCATCCACCCAGCGGACGGAACGCAGCCCAAGATCCAAGGGCCGATCTATATGCCTGATCAGGCACAGGCTGGAACCAGCAACAGAGAGTTCCTGGGCAACTCGGTTGCGACTCTGCTTCGGAACGCGTTCCCCAACTTGCAACCGTACGTGTCCAGCTTTGTCTTTGTATCTGGGAGATCCTGATTGCTAACATGCATGACCAGGGCGCAAGTTGCGAGCTTCGTGGAGGGTCTTTTCAGCCTCAACACGCAATACGACAAGTTCCGACTCAACCTCCGAGACTTTTTGATTTCGCTCAAAGAGTTTGCTGGCGACAATGCCGAGCTCTTCATCGTTGAGAAGGAGCAGCAGGAGCGTGATGCCAAGGCTGCCGACATGGAGCGGCGACAGAAGGTCGGAGGTCTCCTTAAACCATCTGAACTCGACGACGACGAGCTGTGACTTGGCGAAGAACTCAGAACAGAGTTTGCACCGAGACGGGAGACGGAGAAGCCGTCCGCCTCGGAGGGGGTCGGAGCTCGAGACGCGGACGGGGACGGCTGGGAGTTTTACGGATTGTGAGATCCCAGGCGTCACGACTTGGGGCTGCAGCTTCCGCCTACGCCAGGAACGATCTCGCCCCAACTTTTCCTTTACCGTAATGATACCAAGTTAAGATGAGTCGCCAGCCTTGCTGGCTTAATCGAGGACGCCTTGCCGGTCGACGAAGCAGCAGGACGAAAGAAGAGGCCTCTTTCTTGTCATATCCTGTCTGGACAGTGACTGAGAAAAAAGGGCTGGAG
>PKSG01001006.1:64641-82468 GCA_002916505.1 Tolypocladium paradoxum | reverse complement strand
AAAAAAAAAAGGTGACGAAGCAGAGATGATGCTCACGAAAAGGGCAGACGCGAGCGAGGTGTGCTGGTGAGAGGGTACGTTTCGATCATGGGACTCGAAGGTGTAGAGATTGGCAGGTGCGGCGTCGGAGATAGACGAAGCTCGATGTACAGGTAACTCCAGATAGTAAAACTCTACAATACAGCCATTGCACAACGTTCTAGGTTCGTCGTGGAGTGGTTGGTGCAACCACTTCATACATGGCATGGGTCTATATGTACTTTACACAGAGAGATGCATGGTGCTGGGTTGCCACGAGGCTGCTGAGCCTACGCTGCTTGATAGATGAGGGCATCATTCACACGTTAGAGTCGTCATCCATGCTCGTCCTGCAGCACCTGCAACGGCCAGGCCACGGCGTCGTGCCAGTAGCTCCCCAGGTGCTGGGCGATGGCGCGGATCACGCAGGCGCCGGCGTCGCCAAAGATCCAGAAGCGGCGGCAGCGGTGCAGCAGGGCGCCGTAGTGGGCGAGGATGACGAGGGCCTCGGGCTGGTGGCGGCGCAGGATGTCGATGTACTCGGCGCCGACGGTGACGGCGAAGGCCGAGGCGGCATGGGGCCCGCCGTCCGGGTCGTCGAGGTTGGAGTAGAGGTCAAAGGCCCATTGCAGGCGGTGGACGGCTTCGCGACAGGCGTGGACGGTGGAGGGGCCGAGGTCTGAGGCGTCGAGGAGGGCGAGGAGGCGAGCACATTCACTCGGGGGTCTGCCGAGCCCGGCGCCAGTGCCATTGCCGTGACCGTGGCCGTGGGCATCGGCGTTGGCGTTGGTCGCTCTCGCGGCGACACGGTCGTGGGCATCGCGGGTGACGGTGAGCAGCGGCTCGAGTTCCGACCTCAAGAGGTCGTGCCAGGTCGGGCGGATGACGGCGCGGATGCCGTGGTGCAGGAGCAGGCACTCGGCGAAGCGGTCGATGAAGACGTGGAAGCGCGAGTGGTGCAGGTGGTGCACCTCGGCGAGCGTGTCGGCGAGGACGTGCAGGCTGAGGGTGGCGGCGAAGAGGAAGCGCGGGATGGCGCTGGCGGCGTCGTCGGCGGGGACGGAGCGCGTGTGGCGCGTGAAGCAGGCGACGGCGCGCGTCTGGAGCTCGGTGGCCTGGTGGCGGAGGGTTGAGGGCGACGACGAGGACAGCGAGGACGAGGAGGAGGCCGAGGAGGGCTGGGGATCCTGGGAGGTGGTGGCGAGGTGGACGGCGGACAGGGCGAGGACCTGGTCGATGAGGTAGGGGGCGTCGGCGGCGCGGCGGATGGCAATGTCGACAACCTTCTTCGTCTGACCACGGGCCATGATGCAGTCGTCCATGGTCACGGCGTGGTGCAGGAGGACGAGGTGCTGGGCCGTGAACATGGCGCCGGCATCGTGCTCGGGGCCGCAGCCGGGCTCGTACGGCGAGTGCGGCGGGAAGCTCTCCTCGAACGAGGGCAGCGACGGCGGCACGGAGGGGGGGCCCTGGCCGAACCACGGTCGACCCGGGTCCGGATCCGTGTTGGGGCTCTGGCCATTCAGCTCGCCGGCATGGTGGAGGTGATGCCCATGGTGAGGAGGGTCGTGAGGAGGGTCGTGAGGAGGGTCGTGAGGCGGCTCGTGAGGAGCCCTCAGCCGCCTCCGCGCCGGCTTCACCTGCAGCGGCGGGAAGAGGCACGGGCGCTGGGCGATGACGCAGTGCGCGCACACGGGCCGCTGCTCGTCGCACCGGATGTGCCGCCTCTTGCACTCGGCGCAGCCGTTTCGCGACTTGTGGTGCGCGCGGCGGCGGCGGACGGCAGCCGCGCCCGCCGACGGGCTGGCCTCGGTGTCGTTGTCGTTGTCGTTGTCGTTGTCGTTGTCGATGCTGTCGCCTGCGCTGTCGTCGCGGACGCGCGGCATGGTTTTGCGGGATCTGGCCAAGGCCGAGCGGCGGTCACATTGCTGGAGTGAGGTGCAGGCAGAGACGAGGCGGATGCGTCGAGGCTGCAGCGTGCGTACTCGTGCAGGTACGTCGGGGGAGCTTAGTCAAGCAGGGCTGTGCCGGCTGGGAGGGCAGCAAACAATTGAAGAGATTTTTATCCTTGTCGTCTTCTATCGTTACGGGTAACAATACCCCATGCCACAGAAGACTGCTGTCAGAGACGTAAGCAAAGCTGACGAAGCTGAAGTGAGTGCCTTCGGCGATGCCTGCGTGCCGGCTTCCTGCCCTCAACACCAGACACGTCATCGCGGTCCTCTTTTCGAGGGCGTCACGAGTCGCGCGCGGCACGCAACAACGTCCCAGGGCTAACAGCCGGCTGAGTTTCAGCCCGTCAACGCGAGGCGGGAAGAAGCGAAATTCTGTTCCCATCCCGGAATATGCCAGTGGGGTCCCAGGCCCAGCAGAGGGATCCTGGAACCTTGCCTATGCCCTCACCCCTGCTCCGCCACGCAGTGCCTACCACCATCCGGCATCCATCACTTGCCGCCGCTCTCGCCGCCGTCTGCCCTCCCACCGTCTGCAGGCCGCATCTCGTCCGTCATGTTGACAGACCCCGAGTCGGCCGTCTCCCACGGTCGCGGCTTGACGTTTGTCGCCGTCAGCTCGCCGGGGTATATCCACCCATAGACGGCCATGACCGCCAGCATCAGCGCCGCATCAAACACATAGAGCGTCCACTCGTTGCGCAGCAGATATCCTTTCTTGCCCATGATGTACTCGACGACGCGGAATATCGACCGCACCATGATGAGCGCGCTCACCGCGTACAGCATCATCATGACCCGCTGCCACCGCGACGCCGTGCCGTCCAGCGACGCCCCCGACGGCCAGCGCCGCATCCGCACGTCGAAGACGACCGCCGTCGCCGCGAACAGCCCGAACATGATGATCTGGATGAAGAGGCCCGCCAGGATGATGTTCTGCCCCGTCTGCTGGCTGGAGCTGCCGGATCCCATGAGCCCGCCGCCAGTGCTCTGCACCAGGAACGAGAAGACGTCGCCCGTGACGAAGGCGCGCGTCAGCCATCGCACCGGCACGAGCGAGTGCCGCTCGCCGTGGATGCTGCGCATCAGCCGCCCCAGCGTCATGTAGATGGACGCCGCGTAGAGCGCCGGCGCGACGAGGATGAGCACGCTCTGCATGATGTACGGCCCGAGCTGGTCGGTCTTGTCTTCGGCGAGGGCTCGGCCGACGTAGCCAATGACTTCGACTGTGCGGTTTTGGAACATGGCGTCAGCACGCTGGTTTCAAGGACACTTGGCTGCGCGGAGCATTCAAGACTGTGGGCGTGACTTACACGCGCCGCCGATGGCAAAGGGGATGCTAAACAGCGTCCTCGTCCGCACGATGCGCCACACGATGAACAGCGTCGCCAGGCCAAAGAGGATGGCAAAGACAATGGCCGCTGGCAGCGACGGGAGGTAGTCCCAGAGGTAAAAGCCGCCCCTGTAGGGCTTCAGCTGCGCCATGGCTGGTCGATGTATGCTTCTGGCGTCTCGGTGAGGAAGATTCGAGTATCTGCGCATTCAATCAGGGTCTGACGAGAAGTTGCCCGGGAAACTTGGCAGGGTCTCCGTCCCCTTATATCACTTTGCATTTTGCACCGGCGCCGTTTGGCTCCAGCGCCAGAACATGGACGTGCGTGTTTCCGCGTAAAGGGAGTTGGGTTTGCCAAAAGAGGAAGACCATGGTGCGGAATACACGTATTCTGGCGCGGCCCCACAGCCTAAGAAGCAGAATACGCGTATTTCGTGCGCTCGCCTCGTATGCCGACGACGATGGGCCTGGTTTTTGCTTCCTTCGCTGCGCCACTGCGGACCGCGCTGCGTCAGCTTCAGCCTTTCCCTTGCGCGTCTCTCTCGATCCTCATGGTACCAGCTCAGGGCACCGTCTTACGCGCTCGATTTAGCCGGAGTGGTTGTCGGGCCAAGCAACGCCGGCCATGCATGGTCGATTACGTCGCCAATCCAGGGTATTCTATGCAGCCGCCTAATCGCCAAAGCCCTCGAACTCGTCATCATGGGACGCGGCCTTTGCCTGGTTCTGCTTCCTGATCTGCGCAATCATCTCGTTCAGCTCCATCCGCTTCAGCTTCTCTTCGTCCGTCATCTTGGCCGTCTCTTCGGCCTCTCTCTTCTTGCGCCGCTTCTCACGCCTCTCGATGCGCACGTCCTCCTGTTCATGCTTGCCACTCCAGGCCTCGTTGTTCTTCCTCTTGCGCTTCACTTCGACCGCCCTGTCGGGAACCTCTCCGGCCTGCTCGGCTGCCATGGCCTCTTGCCTTGCCTGTTCCCGTGCCCTTTCTTTGTAGGCGAACGTGTCCCAGTCTATTTCCATACCCAGCATCTTGTCGCCGTCCCATCCCCTGAGCTCCGGCATCTTGGGCATGCGAAGGAGGCCCCAGGCTTGGGCAAGGTCCACCCAGTCCAGGTCGCTGGTTCGGAATATCGACGTTGCCTGGTGGCCGTTGTAACTTCTCACCCAACTGACAAAGGCTTTCTGGGCCTTGTCATAGAGTGCGCGATCCGATTTTACCAGCTTTCGAAACTTTTGCGTCGCTGCACTGGCGTCGTCGTCTGATACGGATATCGCGGGCCTCACCAGTGGAACGACGGGCGTTTTCCGGACCTCCAAGAACCTCACGTAGTCTTCCTCTCGTCCGGGATGCAGCATCACCACTGACAGCCCTTTTCTCCCCGCTCTCCCAGCCCTCCCGCTCCGGTGTATGAGGACCTTGGGGTCTGACGGCGCATCAATCTGCACAACGAGATCGACCTGCGGAATGTCCAAGCCCCGTGCAGCCAGATCTGTTGTCAAGAGTATCGTGGGGGACACGGAGGTCAAGAATCGGTTAAAGTTCTTTTCGCGCACCTTTGCCGGGTGTTTACCGTGAAGAGGGATCAAGGCGAATCCGGCAGGCAGGAGCGAGGGAAGAACGTGTTGGAAGTAGTCGACGGCGGCGCACGTCGACAGGAAGACGATGCTTCGCTGTGGCGTCACCGGCAATCGCTCCAGAAGCTGTGATAAAGCAGGCAGTTTTTGGCTAGCCGGCTTAACCATGTAAGCCATCTGGAGACTGGCAGGGGTTTTCCTGTCCTCGATAATGCCGCCATCTTTCATCTTGACTCTGACCTCGATCTTGACGGGATTTCGCAGTCCGACTCTGATGATTTCGCTCACCGCTTCGCTGACGCTGGCACTGAATAAACCCGTCCGTCGTTGTTTCGGCAGATGTGACATGATCCCTTGCAAGTCCTGTTTGAAACCGAGATCCAGCAGTCTGTCGGCTTCGTCGAGGACGAGCATCTCGAACGAGGACTGAGGGCAGTGGACGTGGGGTGATGACAAAAGTTCGACGAGTCGGCCGGGCGATGATATGAGCAGGTTCGGGCTGTGTCGCAAGAAGAAGCTGAGATCCTGGGCCGTGGTGGTTGTGCCTCCCACGAGCAGCTGGGGAACGACGACGGGCACCGTGGTGGCTGGTCGCTTTCCCTCGCCCTTCAAGTGCGGTAGCAGTTCGGCGGAGGGGGGGTGAAATTCAAGAAGAGATAGCAGGACAGAGTGAATCTGGGCAGCGAGTTCTCGTGTGGGAGAGACGATGACGGCGCCGACGTGATGTCTCTTGGTGGGCTCCTCGAGGCGCAGCAATTTCTGCACGAGGGGGATCAAGAAGGACAGTGTTTTGCCGCTTCCGGTGACAGCCTATGATAAAAAGAATCGTATTAGCAAGCGAGTGTTGAGCAATTTGTTTCCCATCCCAAGTCTACTCACCTCAACCACCACGTCCTTGTTGCCCATGAACTGCGGTATGGTCGCGGCTTGCACCGGGGTCATCTGGGAGAATCCCATCGTTGACACGGCGTCGAGGATCCAGGCCGCGAGGGGTGGCGTCAGAGCACCCCAAGATCTGGCATCTTTCTTCGAAAGAACCTTTCCTGGAGCCATTGCGACCGTGCTGAGCTACGACGACAGTCGTCGACAATGGAGGGGCGGCGGGCGTGGTGTCGCAAAGACGAAGCAATCGCCAAGAAACTTGTATCTTATCTCCACGTGCAGGGGGTACATTGAGTCTGTACCTTTTGGCGCCTTACCCGGAAGAGATGCAGACTAACCGACGAGTTCACCGGCGTCTTGGCGCACCTCGTCGGCGGAAGGACCCAATCATGTCAGCCACGGACTGGCCAACGGGTACGTACCGGCGCGCCTCGTGGGAGAAAATGCGACGCCAGCAAAGCGTTATCCTGCGCTCGCGTGAGCACAGAACAAAGGGCACAGTCGTACATGGACGATCAGGGAGCTCGTGCAGTTCGTACTTGAAGACGCAGTGCCGCCCCCAAGTGGCCACAGGCTCTTCAGCAGTGGTCAAGGCACCGGGAGCGAGCGAGACAGGCACAGGACAGAAGTCAGCTTGCCAGATCCCATGCCTGGCCATGGAGCTTAGCGGTGCGTTCTACGAAGTACCTAAGGTACCGAGGTACTTTGTACAGACCAGCTGGACCCCCAAGGGCCAGTCGTACGAGTACTTCGTACCTCGTACGGCATCGGCGAAAATTCTCAAGCCCGCTCCTCCGCCATCCAATCTCGTCTTCCGAGTACAACAGGAACACGCCCGCCGCACCCTTCCCTTGCTCACATCCTCATCCTCGTCCTCGTCCTCGCCATCGCCCTCGCCCTCTCACTCTCATGTGCGCTCCCTCCCGGCGCCGCACTCCCAAGCACCTTAGTGCATCATGTGGTGGGGGTAACGACGCCCTCTGCTGCATCGCCCTTCAACACCACCACGCTGGATCCGACCACCACCGCCGTCGACGACCCGCACCGCCTCTCGACGCCCCATAACTGGAGCCTCTTCTCCCTCTTCGGCTCCTGCGACTCCCTCACGGCGCGCCGCTCGCGCCGCGACAGACATCTCCACTCGACGTTTTGGCCCTCAGGCTTTGAATCCCTACGCCGCGACATCGTCGGTGCCGTCCGCTGCCCCGCGCTGCCCCCCGTGTCCTTCGTCATGTCGCTGCGACGCACGTCCGGCGTTCCCGAGACGCCTCGCGTCATCTCGCCCAGCCCTACGCCTTCAGAGCAGGACGGCCAGGAGTATAATGGTCCTACGACGCGCTCGGCCGCCAGGAAGCGCACGTCGACGCCGCATACGCTGGAGGAGCACGGTGATGAGGACGAGTACGACAACACGCCAGGGCATCGGAGGTCTCGCACGCGGAGCCGCTCGCCCATCGACAGTCGCATCTCGCGCATGACGCCCAGGAACTCGAGTCAGGCACAAGCTACCAAGACAAAGGCACCAGGCCAGGCAGCGGAAAATGGAAAGCTTGCAACCTCCAACGGCCATCTGGCCCCCCCGCAGCTCTCGGCGCCTTCAGGCTGGAGTTGGCGCGACTTCAGTCGCAGCCCTAGTCCTCTTGGGCTGATCCCCATCCACAGACAGTGGAGGACGTTTGTTCACAAGCACGAGGTCCCCCGCAAAGCCCTCCATGTGTCCATTGGCTTCTTCGTCGTCTGGCTATACACCACGGGCACGCAGACGAGCTCTGTGCCGCCCTACCTGATGGCAGCCCTGATTCCTATTGCCACGACAGACTGGCTGCGACACAAGTTCGAGTCCGTCAACCGCCTCTACGTCAAGCTCCTCGGAGCGCTCATGCGAGAGAGCGAGTATTCTGGCTGGAACGGCGTCATCTTCTACCTCTTTGGCGCGTGGATAGTGCTCTACTTCTTCCCCAAGGATGTGGGAGTCATGAGCGTCCTGCTGCTAAGCTGGTGCGACACCGCCGCCAGCACCTTTGGCCGCCTTTGGGGAAGGTATACCCTGAGGCTCCGCCGTGGAAAGTCTTTGGCTGGCTCGCTGGCCGCTTTCCTGGTCGGAGTGGCCACCTCCTATTTCTTCTATGGGTGGTTGGTCCCGACCATTGGGCCCATGCCCGGAGACGAGAACTTCATGTTCAAGGGCACTCTGTCGTTGCCGAGTGCATTGACGGAAGCGATTGGCATTTCGAAGAATGTGGCTACCATGACGGGTCCGTTGGCTCTCGGCGTCATGGGCCTCTGGTCTGGTTTCGTTGCATCGGCCAGCGAAGTGGTCGACATCTTTGGCTGGGACGACAACCTGACGATACCAGTACTTAGCGGCCTGGGCATCTGGGGGTTCCTCAAGATCTTCGCTTAGACCCCAACCGACGCATTTGGATGGTTCTTGGTTGTTCTTCAGCACCCACTCCACTCGTGAACCTTGGGGAAACTGGTACGCATGGCTGGCGTTGGGGTGTTGTACTTGTGGCTTTTGGGGGGGTGATATGAGAAGGACGTTGATGATGGAGACTGTGCGGGAACTGCAATTCGTTTGGTCGCCTCGACGGGTACGACTGATGATTGAATGCATGTAGACAGACTTGGCCGGCGACGCTGGGCATGAATGAGAGCGAGCGGTGGCACTGCCAACAAGGTACGAGAATAAGACGCTGTTGCAACGCTGCGCACAATGGACCGAATGGCATTGGCAGACTCGGAACAGCACTTTGCATGCTCGTGGAACTGGTCACTGACGGTTGCGTCTGTGTACTCGCGCATGGATATCGGGGCTGCAGAACTGCTGTGAAGATGTCATGCATCAGTCAAGCAATGTACGGAGAGTTGCCACACCAATCCTGCCCAGCCAAGGTGACGGAAGCCTCTCTCGGTATAGCATCCATGGATGCATTCACGCAACTACTCTGCAGGTAGCATGCTAGACCTATCACGGTCGTCCATAGCAGCAAAAAGCCCCGCTCGACACCAGGGCATGCAACAGAATCTCTCAACAACGGCTCTCTCACCCGTTTCTCCCCTCTGTACCTCACTAGGTAGGTACCTATGAAGCGTCAGCCGGCCAGCAGGCAAGGCAGGGGTGAGAGGCAGGCGGCAAGGCAGACGGCGAGCGAGGCAGTCAGCTCATGTAACTCTCCACGGGCACACACGAACGACCAGCGCAGCGCGCAGTCGGGGAATACAAGGCGTCGACCACGTTCACCAGCGGGCGGGCCGTCCTATGAGATGCTGCCCCATCATCAACGCTCGTGCAGGCGTTCTTACGCTGCTCGCCACAGACATGTATGAGTTGTCGGTGCTGTTGGGGGAGGTGTGTGCATGTGTTAATTTTCCCTGTTGCAGGTCTTGGGGGGCCGCTTGCTGCGTTGTCTCCTGCGAGGCAGGGATCTGGAGCCTCCATTTGCTCGGGGCGTCGGTTTCTGGGTGGGAAGCATGGCATGGCATGGCATGGGACGGCATCGGTCTAGTGAACCGAGGCCGTGGATAAGGTGGCCTCCCACGCGGCCGGCCCAGCTCCGGGTATGTGCCGCCACAACACACATGACGACGAGGGAGCGATGTGCCTTTTTTGCATCAGTCCTGCCATTGCCTCAGATGCGATGAGTGTCGTGTACGTCGGTACGATGTAACCCATTACTGTGCCGGTGGAGAGCCCTCGTCGGTCGCCAATGGGCGCCGAGTCGCTGACCGTGCGGGCCAGGCTCCGCGAGCTGCTACGGAACAACGCACGTCTATGCCGAACTCGTCGCAAGGCAGCGCTGGATGGCATCCCGTGCCATCGAGGCCCGCTATATCTGTGAAAATGGACCGGCTGGTGCAGGAGCTGAGGCGGTGCGGTGAGCTACATGCCTCCCTTACAGCCCGGGCCGGCACGTCGACTTACACGCCCGCTGTTGTGCGGTTCCATTGTCCCTGACGTAGCCTCCACCACAGCACGGCATGGCACGCTGCTGCTGGGCTTTGCGTGCGTAGGTACCTATGCATTGCGTCCCTACAGGCCTTCGCCCGAGCCACTGTCCATACTCTGTAAATGGCCGCCGTGAAAAGAAGGCCAGAGGCGTACATTCGCCTGCTGGCGTGCGCATGTACTCGTAGGGTACCTCGAGGCAGTGAGGTAGACATTGCAGCATGGCGGGGGAGGGGCAAAACTGCCATGGCAAATCGGACCAGCACTGCCAGTCTCCAGCCAATCGTGCGCCCAGAAACTCGCGGGCACTACGTACCTACGGAGTAGTTGGCTCGACTCTCGTCTCCGGCCCTCCAAGCCCAGTTCCGGCATCCCCGACTTGCTGCGAATAAGCGGTGGGAAATTCGAGCCTTGGAGGGTAATACGCTGAGTATTTCTCTCCCACCGAGAGCTCCGTGGACACCGATGGCCTCGTGGGCTAGGTAGGTACCTAGGTAGGGATGCGGAGGAATGTGCGCTCTAGTTATACCTGCCAGCCGTGATCGAGAATAAATTAGCACAAACTGGACCAAAAAAGATCCACGTCCCTCAACCAACCCCTGCCTCGGAGGCCCCGTCTCGGGACATGCTCTGGCAGACATCTTGACAACGCATCACCACCTCACAGCACCTCGCCCTCTCAGCGGGATTGCCCGACCTCCACTGCCTGCTGCACTTCTGCCTGACCGTCCGTCCGTCCACCGGCCACGTCCATCCCCCCATCCCTCATCCGTGGCGGCGCTCCCTCTCCGAGCCAGGACGCCCCCATCTCGCGCCGCCTCTCCCCGTCGTCCTCGTGGCTCGCGAACCAACGGTACGTCGTGCTACCAAGGTAGCAAGGCAGCTACCTAGCTAGGCAAGGCATGACATGACGGCGTCTTGGTCTCCACGCGCGCAACAGGGGGCAGAAAGGAAAATCCAGCGCTGCTTTTGCCCTGTGGCTAGCGTCTGTCTGCGCGCTTGTTGCAAGTTCCATCCATCCACCTACGCAATCAATCAGCATCCTCCCCGATGGAGCATTCCAAGCCGACTGCCGTTTGTCAAGTTCCCAGCATCACACACGACTAACGAGTACGAGCACTCGCACTTGCACGCACGTCGCTCTGGCACCACGGCCGTGGCGTGTCCTCATCCGTGCTCCGCTCCCTCCGATGCCTACCTATCCTCTCGCCTCCCACCACCCTCTACGACCAGGTAGGTATGTACACGCGCCCATCGCCGGTAGCTTGGAGGCCGTCGTGTCCGCTCTCCGCCTTTTCGTTGCATGGTGTTTCCCTGTCGCCGGGCCCAAGGGCTAGTGCGGCCACCGTCTCTCTGGCTCCGCGCACGTCACCAGCCAATTCGACGCTCTGATCTGGGCACTTGTGTCTCTATCTGCCCGGACTGTGCTCCGAGTTTCTGGGCCCTCGTCAGATCCGTTCCCCCTGCTGAATCCTCTCAGCCCTTTTTCTCGTCTCCACTCATCCTTGCCTTGCCTTGCCTGCCTGCCACCGCGCTCGCCTCTTGGCATGTGCATTGGCTTTGTTGTACTTGCTGGCGTCTCTGGAACAAAGCTACTCGCGGCGCCGTCCCTTTTGCCCACCGAGCGTAGCCTCGCTTGCTCGTTGGCCAGTGCCTTTGGACTCGTTCTACTCCCACCCTCCGATCCATTCATTGCCTCCGCCTCGGTCTTCTTGTTGGCTCAACGCTCTGCCACAAGTTGCAAAACAGGCGCCAGCCAAGGGTGGTTGCTCCACCACCACAGCCTCCGTGTTACTCTCGTCGGCCCACACCATGCAAGCCGCCATGATCGTCTCGTTCCTCTCTCACAGTCATCATATCGTGCTTTGCCGTCTTCGTCTGGAGCGGGGTCGTGGACAATGGCTCCGGCGAATAGAGACGTGATGTGTTATCCCTTCGGTTTGAGCATGTCGACCGGGGAGGGTCTTGGGAAAAGTATAAAAGGGGCCGTTGTGTCCAAGATGAACCCGTCTTCTCCTTCTTCCTTTCTTATCACTTTCTCCCAGAGAATCCTCAAGTCCCTGCGACGCCATACCAAGTTCCCAGCCCAAGATATCATCGGCCCTCATCCCCATCCTGCCCCTATCAGGTGTCACCACTCACAAGTTACCTTGACTCTCTACATCACCAACCGCCTGGAACTTGCCTTGGCTTGACAGAATCTTGTCATTTCACTTCAACCTTGACCGCCAGTTCAGCATCCTGCCATCCAATTCATCGCAATGTCTGCCCCTTACACCGTCTCCTACTCCATGCCAATGGCTGTCCCCTCCAAGGGAAGCCAGTACCCCACGTACAGCCAGTACTCCATTTCCCCTCCCGAATGCGACGACTCCATCAGCTCGGCGTCTGGCGTCGCTTCGTACAGCAACAACGGATACTCGGCCACGTCGGCGAGCTGCGTTGGTAGCTCTAGCGGCGAGTATGACAGCACCGGCTCCGCTAGCGGCGTCGACTTCCAGGAGTACATGCAGGAGCGCTTCGCCAACTCGTTCAACCCCATTCCCTTGGATCGCAGCATGGCGGTCCAAGCGCAGACGTGAGTGCAGCCAACGCCTCCAGCCCATGATGCAGGAAGTGCCGAGATGGCACACTGTTTGCCGCGGGCCGCGTGCATGCTTCGGCAGCTGCCGAGGAGCTTCTCTGGCTAACAAGGTCGGCGCTTACAGATCTGGAAAGCTCAACGCAAAGCACCGCGAGCTCGTGGAGCTGCAGAAGCAGGCGCAGGCTCGCCTCGCAAAGACGCGTGAGCGGTTCCAGGACGGAATGCGCGATGCGCGGGAGGTGCGCGGAGATCTTGAGTGGACGCAGAAGAAAGTTTCGTAGGTTTGGCCCCTCTGACCCGGATTGGCAATGTTGGCAGCGAGCGACCAGCGCCTCTGGGACACGGCGCAAGGGCAAGATTGGCGGCCAATTGCCGCTCAGTGGGCTTGAGCTGACCGACTGCTTCGTACAGTTCGCTCCAATCAAAAGCCTCCCGCAAGCACCCCAAGGAGTACTCCAAGGCCCGCGCGAGATATCCGTCTCCCGAGTATTGAACTGGTCTGCATTGCCTCGACAACCACGGCCTTTTCTGGATTTCGAGCCTGTCATTGTCCACACTACGTCAAAAGCGATTTCTGGATACTTTCGTTGCGGTAAAAATGCGTCTTGCGCTTAATGAGGCCCTTCATTTCCTATGTTCACGACACAAAACCGACGGTCTGGCCGCGGTGTACATACAAAGGCACTTGGACTGACGTTGAACCGGCGGCGCCAGCGCGGCAATCTTGCATTGCGTTAGACGCGGAATCTCTTGCTGCTTTATCGGCCCCTGCAGCCGGCGGCAATTAGGCGCTCTCTCTCCACACGCAAGGTTTGTGGCCGCTGGTGACGGAGTGGGGGTTGTCTGCGGCTGTTTCACGAGATGATGACTCATGATTGGATGAATTGGGGACGATCTGGGCAAGCATGAGCAGAACGCCTTGTTCCTTGCGTCTGCGACTCTGCGGGGACCAGGGGACGACCTGACGGATCATTTGGCGCCGGTGCCCAGGCTACAGGGGGCCCTGTTCGGTTGAGAGCGGAACGAGCCGGGGCAGCGCCTTGAACGTTCCTTGTCCGCAGAGATTCCCAGGGGCGTGTGCAAGAGAAATGGGCACAGCGGGTAGCAGGGGTGAAGTCGGAGCTGTCTGAGGACGCTTTTCCTATTGGGACGAGATACTGCTTCTTTAGGTAACGACGAGAATGAGACGAGCGAGGTACTACTCTATTCGGTAGGGCGTGCAACTCTTGGGGCACTGTGGAGTGCTTGTTGAGGCCGGCTGCTGCTGTTTGAGGGAATGCAGCCTCCCGAATGGCCATCGTGAAGTGGGCCAGGCGAGCTTCCAGGGCGTGAATGAGTCCCCCAGCCGTGAACGTAGCGAGCCCGCAGGCGTCAGGCCTTTCTGGCAGCTTTCCCGAGCATGCCAATCATGTGATTCGAATCGATGCCGCCCAGATTACAGGGGTGATGGTCGGTGGTGTCGCGTGTAAGTCATGGAGAAGCTGTCACGTGACACCTCGAGGTCCCTCGGGGGGGTCGGTGGACATGGAACGTCGAACGTCCCCCGGCTCCAAAACACGTGGTGTTCTTGTGCGCAATGAGCCGAAATGAATTGGCCACGGTGCTCTCGTGTGCAGAGCACCTCCTTGTTCGTCCATCGAAGCCGTGCGAGGTTCATGCTGAACGGCGCGCCGAGACACGCACGGCTCATGTCGCAGCAGCCGCGGTCGGCTGGTTGCCGCGTGAGATCCACGTGCCTTTCGGCTGCAGGCCCATTGCCTTTTCGAGGCGATCCCAGGGGTTCTCGTTTGAAGAGGCATCGTAGTAGCCTTGGTACCATTGGCCTCGCGAGGGGTCGTCGTCGGGCCGTCTTTCGTGGCGCCGCTGGCCGGCGAGAGGCTCGCTGAACGGGGAGCCGACGAACCCCGTTCTGGGAGCTGGACGCTCCGGCAGGCCAGCTGGGCGCACTAGCGCCGGGCCTGATGATGCCGTCGCATCTTCCTGCGCGGGGAGGTGTGCAGCAGCCGGCGCAGAGTCGCCGTCGTCGTCCAAGTCCATCTCATGCGTGTCCGTCGTCGTGGCCGCACGGCCGGCCGCGCGATTCTGAGCCTGCCCCAGGGGCGTCGCGTTCGACCCCGTCGACGCGCCGCGACCGGACCCCCGCGATGGCTGCGGCGGCGCGCCCGTCGCCGCGTCCGCGTTGGGGTTGTACTTGCGCTTCTTGTTCTGCGGCGCGCCAAAGGCCGAGAAGCCCATCATCTGCGCCATGGCGGCCTCGTCGTCGGCGCCGGGATCCATCGCGGGGATCCGGCCGGCACGGAAGCGCTGGCGTGAGAGGTTGCCGTGACCGTCGACGGGAGGCGAGGGTGTGGTGGTTTGGCTTGGGGCCGTGACGGTTGGTGGTTTAGTTGGGCAGATCTAGGTTCGGGCTTGGCGCGTGACGGGGTTTTCAGCCTCGCAGGGAGTGGGGCCGCGACTGTTGGGGGCCTGCGGCTTGGAAGTTTGTCCTCGCGACGGGGCCTCTCACTTTCGTTGTATATATCCGAGACTTCTATCCACATATGATTTAAACTGCTAATACGATTCTTCCTTGTAATGAAAATTGTACACCATTGCATACCTTCGCGGGCGACCCCTATTCCTGGACAGGGGCTGGGGCACCTGTTAGGCACCTATGATAGTGATTCTTGCCTATTAAGACCATGTTATAGCAAGAATAGCTATCAGGGCACCTACCTCTATTGCTAGTCTTGCCTGGTGCTAATTATTAGGAGAGTCGGTGACGGCTTTATTAGTAGCGAGGCTCCTGTAAATGTCCTGGTGTTACTGGTTAGAAAGGTGGGTCTAGTGGAGTCGGTGACTCAGTGCAAGCCCCGCATTGGATACTTTTTGTTTCTAGCAGCCTTGTGCATATGCTTTTCTTGCAGGCTCAAAACACTCGAAAACTATTCATTCCCTGTTGCACCGCGCTCCAGCGATTTTCTCTTCCCAATCTCGTTGCATCGCGACTATCCTGTCCAACTATCAAGATGCGTGTGGTCCTTGTGAGCGGCGGTGTTATCTCCGGGGTCGGCAAAGGTCGGTTCTTTTCCCTACGATTTCTCCTCGAGCGAGCTCCTCCCTCTTCGCCGGCAGACCGTGAATCGAGGTACATCGACTGCGATAATAGGTGCTGACTCGGCTTCTCGATAGGAATCATTGGTATGACGAGCCATCAATCGCTATTTCTCTTTGTTTGAGTCGGCTAATGAATGCTCTCAGCCTCTTCGGCTGGTCTCTTGCTCAAGACAGCTGGACTCAAGGTCACGGTATGAGACCAATTCGCCCGCCCAACTATACTTCCTTTACTCATATTTTTTCTAGGCAATTGTCAGTCATACTTCCGTGACCTTCTGGTCTCTCGACCTGCATTAACGCATGGCAGAAAATAGATCCGTACCTGAATGTAGACGCCGGATTGCTGGGTCCGCTAGAGAAAGACTTTCCGATCCCTTATGACGTGAATCTTTTACTAACGGAATCAATCTAGGCATGGGGAGTGTTTCGTGTTAAACGATGGGGGCGAGTGCGACTTGGACGTTGGAAATTACTCTCGGTACGAGCCCCGGCATCGTGAACCACATCATGCATTCATGTCTAACTTCCTCGAGATACCTGGACGTCGAGTTGACCAGTGACAACAACATCACGACTGGCAAGATATACAAGCAGGTCATCGAAAGGGAACGAAGGGGCGACTACCTGGGGCGTACCGTTCAAGTGGGTAAGTGGCTCCTCAACATTTCCCTCTTGGAATCCCTATCATGTCGATGCTCCTAACCCGCGACGAGAAACACTACTGACTACGAATTTATAGTCCCTCACATCACCGACTCCATTCAGGAATGGATTGATCGAGTGTCCAAGATCCCCGTCGACGGGTCAGGGACGGAGCCGGACGTCTGCATCAGTACGTCTTTTGTGCTTGGGTATTAACCAAACTAGATGCTGACTTACTGCTGCTTAGTCGAGCTGGTATGACCTCTCTCAAGCCCTTGCCAGGCTCAACGCGCCACAATCAATTCCTATCCAGTCTGTTCGGTTGTGTGAGAATGCTTGTTTCTAACCCATCTACAGGGCGGTACTGTTGGTGATATCGAGAGCATGCCGTATGTCGAAGCACTCACTCAGCTTCGGCACAAGGCTGGCAAAGGAAACTTCATCAACATATTCGTTGGGTATATTCCGCTGGTGAACGGCGAGCAGAAGACCAAGCCGACCCAACACGCGGTGAAGAGCGTTCGGAGCGCTGGTCTTATTCCGGACTTGGTAAGAGTCTAGAGCTGGTGGGTCTGCCCTTGCTTGGCTGCCAGCTGACGGACAACCTTCACAGATTGCCTGTCGTTGCGAGCGCCCCCTCGAGAAAGGTACGATCAGCAAGATTGCTCAGAGCTGCCAGGTCGAGGTTGAGCAGGTAATTGCTGTCAGAGATATGCCCACCATCTACCAGGTCCCAATCCTGCTCGAAGAACAGGGCCTCCTGGATCTTCTGCGCTCAGCCTTGATGTTGGACGCGATCAAGCCCACGCCGGCCTTGGTCACGAAAGGCGCAGAGCTATGGAAGAGGTGGAAGGCCATCATCCCGCAAACCTACGCGGAGACAGTTGACATTGCCCTGGTTGGCAAGTATGTCGAATTCCATGATGCCTACCTAAGCGTCGTTAAGGCGCTGGAGCACTCGGCCATGCGGTGCGGCCGCAAGCTCAATCTGATTTGGGTCGACTCCGAGCACCTGGAAGACGCCACCCAGCAGACTAACCCTACCAAATTCCACAAGGCGTGGCACGAGGTCTGCTGCGCCGATGGAATCCTAGTGCCTGGTGGTACGGCGTCCCCGAGATTTGTTTCTTGAAACTGGCATCAACTAATACGAAAAACTTGGGCAGGTTTCGGTCATCGCGGGACCGAGGGTATGATCAAGGCTGCTCAGTGGGCTCACGAGCACAAGACTCCGTACCTGGGGATCTGCCTCGGCATGCAGGTGGCCGTCATCTTCTTTGCGCGGCAGTTGTGTGGGTACACCAACGCCACATCCGAGGAGTTCGATGCCACGGCTGAGCACAAGGCCGTCATCTTCATGCCCGAGATCTCCAGAGAGGCCATGGGCGGCACGATGCGACTCGGCACGCGCTCGACGCACTTCCAGCCGGGCAGCGAGTTCAGCAAGCTGCGGGCCCTGTACGGAGGGGCGACGGTCGTGGAGGAGCGCCACCGCCACCGCTACGAGGTCAACCCGGACTATGTCGAGGAGCTCGAGCAGGCCGGGCTGACGTTCGTCGGCAAGGACGACACGGGCAGGCGCATGGAGATCTTCGAGCTGAAGGACCACCCGTGGTTCGTCGGCGTTCAATTCCATCCGGAGTACCTCAGCCGCGTCCTTCAACCCGCGACGCCAACCCTGGGCTTCGTGGCGGCCGCCATCGGCTGTCTCGACCGGATCACGAAGGAGGTGCTCCAGGAGAAGACGGCTCTTGTTAACGGCGTTGTCGACGGCCATGCGTTTTGATGTCGCTAAC